>JAAOAN010000185.1:0-27037 GCA_013396205.1 Fusarium mundagurra
TTAAGCTTTAGGCTGCGAACAAGGAGACAGGTTGCTACGGTGGTGAAGGGGGGAGGGGGGAGGGGGTTCTGTTTGGATTGATAGGCACCTCAAGATTGTAAACGTGCGGCTAAATGGTGCCATTGGCTGTATAGGGTTCCATTAATTCACACACTTTATCGAGATTTTGTGCGGGCTTGAAACTGCCGTGATTGTAAACATATTTATCGAGAAGTGGAGTGTCCCCTACCAGGGATAGACATATTCTCATCTTCGAACAGGTCGTCTTGGCAATAGCACACCATCATGCTCCAAACATTTTAGATGATTCCGATACTGACGAAGCAGCGATTTCGTCTTGCTCTTCGCCGTATATGCAAGCTCTTCTTCAGTTTGATCAAAGTCTGCAGACTCCAAGTCGACAATCATGATTTTATCCTTTCCCTCATCAGCCACAAGATGGAAGTTGTCGAGCTTCGTATCGTCGTGGCAAACACCATATTCATTGAGTGAAGTCAAGGCTTGATGCAACAGAGGCTCAATGTCTTGCTCGTCCAAGACGGCGCCATCGGGTGTTGAGAGGCTAGACCCTCCGATGTCTGAGAGTATCAAGGCGCGGGTGTTTGCATAATGGATCGTGCCGTACAGCTTGGGAATTGTGAGGCCTTGAATAGGCCGCAGTCTGTTGTACGCGATAATTTCATGGTCAAACTCCTCTTCCCAGTTCTCTTTTTGACGTTTCAAGACGATCTTGTCTGGTAAGAACCACTCTGGGAATTTGCTTTGCAGCCATGTACCGGTGGCTTTCGAGATAATCTGAAACAAGGATTCGATGATTCCCCCAATGAATGTCTTGTGAATTCTCAGTCGTAGAACGTTGAGATGAGCGTGATCTGATGCAGCTCCAATAGCTTGAATCTTTCGGGTGCCAAATCGAAAGTCCTAGTGTCCAGCTGGTTAGTAGCTTCAGGAGGTGTTGGGTACACGATGTGGCTCACAATGCCTGCTTGAAGTGCACCTCCACCATCCACGTGATCGCCCGACTTGTTTATTGGGCTGATATCAGAGAGTTCCATTTCCGAGTGGAGATGAGTAGTAGAAAAGTAAGAATGTGGTTTGATGGCTTCTGCGCGTGAGTGATGATGATATCGCGACGCGTCGAGCAACCAACAACGAGAAGATGTTCGTTGAAGAAATTGGTAAACGCGGCTTAGTCAGCGACCTGACCCAACACCGGGAACCTAGCATCCAGTATTTATAGAACGCAGACTGTGAAATACTGGTTGAAAAATAGAAGTCGGTTATTCCTGCCTTGCCTCATGTCAATAGATAAGCAGTCTGACGTTTATGAGAAAATTCAAGTCAAGTTCTGCTTACAGGATCCCTCACCTTTCTAGCAATTATATCAACCAACACCAACTGCTGCAAGGATTCTTAGTCACATGTCGTAATCCATTGGTTCACTGACGTGTGTTAGTCGACTTGTTGTTCGCAGCATTCCACTATCGTGGGGCTGAGCATCTGGAGCGCCAAGAGAGATATACTCATTGGTACTGGTCTAGGACTTCGAAATGAAATGTAAATAGTTAGCCGCTGATGGGTCAAGGCCAGTCAACCCAGCAGCTAGACGCGGTGTCCGGGTTTGGAAGTTTCTGAAATATATATACCTCGCAGTCACATCTGAGCCCCGACAATCAATTGATCGATCCAAGCAATACATTCCTAGACAATTTCTCTTTCCTCAATAATAACATGTCCACCAATACAGCTCAGCAGCTCATCTTGCAGCATTCAACAAATCCAGTCAGCAACCCAGGCTATGAAACCAAGACTGATAAAGCCTGGGTGCGTGCCTACAAGCTTATCAAGAAAGCCATCTCACACACTATGACTGGCGCAGACAGCATGACTCATGCCAATTTCGAAGAAGCCTTCCTTCCACTACAAGCGGACGACCAATTGCGGTTCCGACAAAGGGCTGTGCCACCGAATAATCGGCATTGGAGGCTCGAGACCGAGGCAGACTGTGAGAACTGGTTTCATACAGAGGTAGTCAATGTTGTGCTATCTGCATGGAATGCATATCCTGCGGTGACTCAAACATCTCATACAAAGCCTGTTACGGAAGAGAATATCGCAGAAAATGTTGATTGTGTCTTTTCTGTCAGAGTGGGAAATACGAGGCGCACTGTAGCTATCGGAGAGATGAAACGCAACCTTCTAGAAGAGGACTGGCAAGATGGTACGATCGTGTCTGCTTCTCAGAAGAAACTATCATAAGAGCTAAGGGGGTAAGTCATGCATCCGCCGGGGTTTTCTTTTTTCTTTCTCCTCTTGGACCGATCCATCGTGATTCCGTTCGAAGCCAGTCGTCGAGCTAATGCACGTACAGATACGCCTACAAATATCGATGCCCTCAGATCTTTTGCTTCGACGGCAGCCTACTCATCCTCCTACAGTTCAGAGCGTACAGACTCGAGAGTCTTAAGGACGAATCGTGCCCAGTCGACTGTTGGACGATTCCCATTGAGGGAAGTTCCTGTAGCCTCCGGTACGGGCTCTACCGACTCTTGGCACAGGGTTGGAGACGTTGTCAGGGAGAGTTCGCGGAGCCGTTTACCGTGGGAGGTTTTACGCCGTCCTCCAGAGAGTTTTATACGGGGTTGCCCATTTGGGAGATATATGGTGGGAGGCAGAAGTCGCACCCTGCCGGTTATCAAAGGGCTGTGCACAATGAAAATGGAGCTTTGATATGGACACACGATGTGAATCCCGCAGAATGGGAGACTGGGGCGTTTTGGTAATGGCTAGTTAGCAAGAGTTGTTATAACTCAATGGTAGTTCTGGATGTTCAATATCCAGTGTTTAGATTAGCAAAGGCAAAACCTAGGATAAAGGTCCTAAGGGACAAAAGAACTTAGGGAAGTTTAGAGTACTATAGTCTGCTTTTAGGCTACTGAAGCTTGGATTCATCGAGGATGATATTTTCTGACGCATAAAAGGGTTTGTGAGCACTGTGTATCAATATAGATACGGGCCAAATCTCTAATACGCTGTACAAACTATATAATCTAGTTGTAGCGATTTCAATGAGAGCCTCTTTGATCGGTAATAAACTCATGAAGCTGGGGCACTCCCAGGTTCCTTACGCGCAACAAAGATAGTTCCTGATACCTCAATACCGACACCAGGCCCTGAGGGTCTAGTGAACGGAACGACCCGCTCCCGCACAATCTTCTTCATCACCTCAGCGCCCTTCTCCTGTTCCTCCTCGCTCCAAGAAGGAAATACCTTCGAGCCGAACCCATGAAACAGAATATCAGCGACTTCATCAGCCGTCTCGCCGCCCAGATGCACGTCAATGGGAGTGCTGGTCACTTCGAGCCCGGCACTTGATAGCACGGCCTTGGTATGTTCAGGGTCAAGCCAGATATCAGGAACAGGCGGTTTGAACGGCGTGTCGTCAGGACGGATGTGCGCTTGAACTTCTTGGATGATCTTGATATGCCCCATCACAGTCCAGCCTGTAACTACGGCCACTCCATCGGACTAAAGTGTACGCGCTATCTCTCTTGCGCCCTTGCTAGCGTCGGTGAAGTACATGAGACCGAGGTTCGTAATGGAATGGGTGAAGATGTCGTCAGGAAAGGAAAGTTCCTCGCCTCTCATGACGGCCGTGTGGACGTTCGGATGCGAGGAGAACCGCTCCCTAGCGATTCTGATCATGTTCTCCGCGACATCGACGGCGTGAATCTCAGGCTGGATCCCTGACTTGAGGATGCTGTCAGTGACGATGCCGGTGCCGCAAACATTGTCGAGGATCTTGGACTCGGATGTCAGCGGTTTTAGGGCCGCGATGGAAGAGATGGCATGGTGGGCGAGTTCACGTGTAGCTCCGCCTGTAGCGGCCTCGTACTTTTCTGCAGTCTTGTTGAAATACTCGGTGGGTGTGAGCTTGGGAGCGGACGACATGATGACAGAGCAAATAGTTAAAGCAGGAGTTAAGATAGCACCATCGACATATTGTGACGGTTTTGCAGATTTATATATTTTGCATGAAACTACTAAATAATCGCTTTGGTTTACGGAAAAGGCAGTAATGCTCCAATCATCTTTGAAAGTCGGAGGAATAACTACCCGTTAACTCATCATTCCGAGTCGGACGATTACACTTAACCTGGAGGGGCTAAGATGGTAGTTTACAAGGTACGCCGCTCTCAAACGTCAGTCTACAATAGGCATGGCGTCGCTGAGTTCCCTACTGTTGATTGAAAAGTAGAAACCCTCTGCGGAAGCTTTTATAGGGGATCCCCCGGGGAGTTTATCAACTGCTTTCCCCAGCACATTTTTCTCTACTTTTTATGTCTTGTGACTTCTCATACCATCGATTGAGCAAAATGGGCGCAGCCATCCATCACTCACAACGGCTGCGAGGCTGCGAGGCTTGCGGGAACAAAAGCCAAAGCCAGAGGCGGACGAATCCAACTAACCGACTCTTACACGCAATACACTCTCATGAAGGTTATATGCATCACAAACAATAGCTAAAGTTGGCAGATCACGATGGGTAACTTCTCGTCGGCCTACACATCTCGAACAGCACGCTGGTGTTACAAATGACTGATGTTTTAAACAAGAGAAATGGTGTCGACGATCTCGAGGACAAAGCATTCCCTTGATCGTTGAACGACTTACATTGAGGGAAGTTTAGATACGTATAATCAGATCTTAGGCTAGATGCTTTTCAACAACTTACCTATTCACAGTCATAGGGCTTTTTCTCATCCCTCCCAGTGGCGTGAATAGGGTAGGGGAGTGTCCCAACTCCCAGCTCAACCTATCCCACTCGGGTATCCCACATTAGCCGGGTGGGATAAAGGCAAGCCTCATCAAAGGATCAAATTTGTCAGTGCTGATTATTCTTTCTTTTCATATAATCGTGATACTATATATTGGTCTATCCTGCTTGTTACGGAACTGCATTCAACTGAAATCTCAATCAGCAGCTGTCGAACGAAGTCATCATGAGAACAACCCGCACAGAAACGGCCTCCGTGCTAGACACAACTCTTACACGTCTCATAGACGATGTTATAGAGAATGGATCAAGTTTTCTTGCAGACGACGAGAATTTGCAGCATTATAAACACCACTTAAGCCATCTTGAAACAGCATCAAAGCTAGCTCTGCTTCGAGAATGTCTATGCGTGCGACCGCCATTGCCACTTCTGCCAGAGGATCTACTTCAAGATATAGACACCATCCTCGCACGTCTACATCAGCACAAGATACTTACTCCAGTCTCCTCACTGTCACCTTCGCGCTTGATCGGACATGGTGATCATGGGGCAACGTGGATTCATCTTTGGAGAGGCGACATCACGACTTTGACTGGCGTCACAGCTATTACCAACGCCGCCAACAGCCAGGGCCTGGGATGCTTTCAACCAACTCATCGCTGCATTGATAACATCATCCATGCTGAGGCAGGACCACGACTACGTGAAGAGTGCTTTCAGCGGATGCAGGCCAGAGGAAAAGAGCTTGAGCCTGGAGAGGTACTTGTCACTGAAGGCCATGCGCTCTTCGCTCATTCGGTAATGCATACCGTTGGGCCGCAGCTAAAGAGGGGTGCTTCGCCTACTGAGACTGAGAGGAAGCAACTAGCGAAGTGCTATGAGTCGATCCTTGAAGCCTTGGAACTTTTGCCACCCGATGAGGATGGCAGCAAGTCAGTTGCTCTTTGTTGCATTTCGACGGGCTTGTTTGCATTTCCGGCGGATAAGGCAGCTGAGATAGCAGTGTCAACCGTTATAACCTGGCTTCAGAACCATCCGTCAACGACGATTACAGACGTTGTCTTCAACACATTCACCGAATCAGACACCGAAATCTGCTCGAAACTTCTTGGGCCTTCTCCGACAAAATCAGTCTTCCTTGCCAAGGACCTACCACAAAGCTCTCTCAACTTAGCGCGCGACTGGCTCGCCTCCGCGGATGCTGTCCTCGTCACAGCCGGCGCAGGTCTATCAGCTGCAGAAGGCTTGGACTACCACTCTCGGGACCTCTTCAAGAAGAACTTCCCAGGATGCCTGAAGCTCGGTTTGACATCGCTATACAGTGTCTTTGGTTTCAGCGACTGGCCTTCGGAGGAGCATCGCTGGGGGTATTTCTTTACTCATTTAAACATGGTGGCCAACTGGTCAAACACGCCGACTTACCAGGCTCTGATACCATGGTTGAGGAATTTTGAGCAAAATGCATTTGTGCGGACGTCAAATGCCGATGGACTGTTTCTCGCAAATGGCTGGCCGAAAGAACAACTTTCTACACCGCAAGGCTCGTATGGGTATTTGCAGTGTCTGAATAACTGCAGAGTTGACGCTGTCATGCCATCAGCTCCTCTGGTAGCTGATGCAATGCCTCACATTGACAAGGCGACGCAAAAGCTGATGGATTCGAGCAAGATTCCTCTCTGCCGGTTCTGTGGTTCGAAAATGAGTATCTGTGTCCGAGCGGGCTCCTGGTTCAATCAGGCGCCCTACCAAGAAGGCGAAGCTCAATGGAAAGCATGGAAATCTCGAGTTCTAAGAGAAAAGAAGAATGTGGTGATTCTTGAACTCGGCGTCGGGATGAACACTCCGGGTGTTTTAAGGTGGCCGAATGAAGATTTGGTGATGCGAAGTGACGGGCGAGTCAAGCTGATTCGCGTTAGCATGGGCCCAGAGGCGATGGTGCCATGGGACCAGGAAGATGAGGGTCTGAGCACTTGTATTCAAGGCGATATCGGCCGCGCAATTCCTCTGTTACTAGAATAAAGCGGCGATCGCCAATAATTTATAGAAGAATAAATAGAAGCCATAAAGAATGAAGATCATGACTGCGCCTCAAAGACAGCCCTACGTTAATGTCATGTCGTCTTTCAGCCCAGTCACGCGTCATCACCTGCAGCTCAAAAGAGGCGCATGATGCCAAGCGTGGGTACCACTGTAGTTGACCGGCATATCCGCGTGGCTGTGAATTTTACCGCCCCAGAATTTCCCCTAAAAACATCACGCAGTCCAACATTTCAATCCTCAATAATTCTCGACTTTCGCGAACCAACGAACAAAGCACCGCGATATGGTAGTGTTATAGCAAAAAATGGGACTGGATGCCCTGAACAAGCTTGCAGCAGCCGGTGAGGCTGTTTACCAGAACATCTCAAAAAAATGGTGATTTCCGAAAGCCTCCACTGGTGGGACAAGTCACTGATTGTGAATAGGGATGAGAGAAAGCGACGACAGGCGGAAGAGGCATGGCTTGCGAAATTCGCTGAAGAAATCCGTCAACGGAATGAATTTCTATGTCTCGTCACGAGTAAAGTCACAGGTGATTCGGCCCTCGAAATGGCGCCTCTGAAATGTAACCCGCGCGAAACTCAAAGAGCAGTATTCCTCGTCACAACGCCCATCTCCTTTGGTGTGCTAGAAGTCTCACAGTCAAGCTATAAATTGTTAGCGAGACATGTAGGCATGAGTTTGAATAGTGTTAGTCATTGGGCGGTGTGCGTTATCGACAGAGGGCTTGGGAAGTGCTATTGCTATGATTTGATGAGCGATCGGTTGGAGTTGACGATGCTGGGGAAGAATTACTTCAGGGTGGCGGTCATAACGGAGGAGTTTGTTGAGACGTGGAGTTCGTGCTATTATATTGGCGAGACGACCAAGACGCACGAGGAGATTCAGGCGATAGGTAAGTTACACAAAACTGCGGTGTAACAGGATTTCTAACTTCAGGTCAGGGCAACATCACATTGGACTCAATCCACGGTATAAATTACTATCGAACAATTGCCAGCATCTGGTTGACAGTCTTGTCAAGGAGCTTTGCAACGGCAAAGTAATCAGCCAGGCAAAACTTGATGAGGAATTGTCGCTTGCTTCGCCAAAGATTGCACGCGATTTGCTTGTTGGGAGGATAAGGTCAAAGATGGATGTCGGCGGGGAGAGTGAGGACAGTCCTTCAATCAAGGAGCATTTGGAAGCGATCAAAAGTCATTGGAGCGACAGAAAATAATTCATAATGATACCCAGGGTAGTCAGATGATCAGATACTGAAAGTGTTCACCAGCGCTTCAGCATTGATAAGAAGTAAAGAAGGCGAAAAACAAATAGAAATCGACTTGTAATATTAGTTTACTTAGGAGATAGATATCCGAGTTTCATGGCACTCTGTGTTGTAATGTCAATCACGCCTGTGAAGATGATCACTGGTGGGTGAGGATCAGGTAACAGGGACATGGGTGATTGAAGACTAGAATACCTCTATATATTAAAACTTCTGACTCTGCTGTCACCAATAGCTATTCCTCCGCTTCGGAGATCTCCCCGAATAGCTCAGCTGGAAGAGCGTTCGGCTGTAATTGTTAAGCATCTCACCGAAAGGTCACTTGTTCGATCCAGGTTTCGGGGAGCGCAAATTGGTTTTTTTTGCATTTTTCAACATTTGCCCTAACATTTATGTCTCCATCCATGCCATCCATCATCCTTCTTGTATAATGTCATATGGCAACTAGGGCGGATTCTTTTCATTTTGTCATTCGTGCCACTTGGCATGTAGTCGGATATTGGACAAATGGGAGCGCTGGCGCATGATGCCGTCTGATAATGAGATCCAGTCAAATCAATTGATTTTGAGGGGTTTCACATGCTGAGATGAGAATGTGCTGACGCATGTCATCTTTTGATATGGGGAGGATGCGCGCCAGAGACAAAGTTGGTGGTCAGTCTTGTGAGATATTAAGTCATTAACGCCTCTCCCGTTGCCGATGATGATTCTCAAAACGGTCATCACTTTCCAGACACGACTTTCAGAATGCTAACATCTCTTCCACCAGAAATCCTTGAAAACATTTGCGACAAGGTATACAGTTCACCGATACATATCAAAACTAGCTGACAGTAGTAGCTGAACGGTATCGATCTCCAACAGCTCTCGCTGACGGCAAAATGGCTACACAAAATAACATTTCGCCATCTCTGGCGCTCCCTCACCATCCAGCCATATCCCGAGGGCGAACGACATTGCATAAATCCTAAGGCTCCACCGCAATCTTGTCTGCAGTATACAAGAGAACTTCGCTTTGATCCCGGTGTTGACGCAGACCCGAAACGATGTATTCATGCGAGGGACTGGCTTGGTTACATGGCAAATTGGACGGATAAATTTCCGCTTCATCAATATACCTGGGAGGCCAGGGGCGATAGTTTCGGGTTGGGAGGTGGGAAGCTTGTGAGGGTGAAGTTTGAGTGTCTTGCGCAGAGGGCGGTGCTTTTGCTTAATCGCTTCAACGACGGGCAACTGGAATCATTCAGGTAAGAAGGGTCCTTGTATTCAAGACACATCTGACATCGTTACTAGCTGGAACTATACTTCTTGCATACCCTCGGAGATTCTCGAGATTCTGAGTCTCAAGCATCCCTGCATCCAGAGCCTTAGCCTCGTCACAGATCCTTTCTGCAGCAGATTCAACCGCTGGAGTCGAACATCTGACATAGACCTCTCGGCGTTTCATAATCTTCGACGACTTAGCTGGAAAGCGCCTATGGGTTGTCACTTCGACAACATTGCTAGCCTTGTTAAAGTCAATGCAAGACATTTGGAAGAGCTGGAATTGGAGTTACAGGGCTGGTCTCCAGACCGGGAGAGCCGTGAGTCCACGGTGATACATCATGAGGATAACCCTGAAGTATGGGATAAAATACCCGCGAGCGCTATGCTTGCTAGGCAGATGTTTGGTCTCGAAGAGGTTACCTCGGAAGCACCTGAGCGAACGCAATTCCCGAAGTTGCGGAGTCTAAAACTTACCAGAGTTCCTTTGAGAGATGAGAACACTGGTATACAAGTCACGGCTTCTTTCATTAACCTCGGGGCCCTCAGACATCTGTCGCTGCGGATGTGCGCGTATTGGATGGCCTTCCTGTCTAGCATCACGGAAACTCAAACACCACTTCAACTCAAGACTCTCGAACTACTGGACTTCTATTTGAATACGCCGCACGAAACTGCAATAAGCAAAGCCGCCGCCATCACTGAGTTCATCGATTCCTTCAAAGGACTCGAAGACCTTTTCATTAGTATCTGCGGTCCGACGTCCTCTCTTCAGTTCTGGGAACATGTCGCGGGCCATGCAGCGACTCTGAAGAGACTTGTGTATCATCAGAGACTCACAGACCAGGATGAAGAAATGTTGAACTCGCGCTTGGGTAGAGACTCATCAGACTTAGGGATATCGTCTGAGGATCTGAGCCGTATCCGGCAAGATCCTTCACAGAACCCGTTTTCGAGACTCAACATCGAGTTTATTGGGTTGACATGTGCACCAAAGTACCTTGTAAGTGATCGCAACTACTATCAAGACTCGGCTGTCTAACTGTAACTACAGAAAGACATTCTACTTCCCTTTGTGGCCAAACGATCACTGAAAGTGCTTCACATTCGACACACAGGAATGAACTCAGGCCCCAGTACATCATGGGTCTTCAATCACGCCTTAGAACTCAAGATCACCGAAGGAGAAAACCAAGGCGTGCCTATCGACGACACAACAAAAGCAGATAGCTCACTTAACGCCGATGCTGAAGAACCTGTTCGTCTTAGTCTCGAAGAGCTCGCAGCTGCGGTGAGGGAGAGAAGAGAGTGGGGAACACCGCCTCTGCAACAGAGTTTCCGAGACTTTGCAAACTGGGTCTTTGGCCCAGAGGGAATCCAATCTTTGGAATACATCGTTGCGGGTGACTTCTCACATGGCAATAGGTATTCCGCTAGCAACGCTTTGATATGCAGAGCGGTAGGAGCGGAAAGGAGATATCGTGTTATCAGCGATGGGTCGGGAGGGCCGGAGTGGCGAGATGTGAAGAGCAGGTTTGGGAGTGCACTGGCGGCATGTCCGGTTGAGAATATTGTTCCCGAGTACAATTAGTGGCGGTCTTTCTTTGAGGTATACTTTATTGACGAGGCTTGCTGGTTACACCTCCAGTACATCCTACGGACATTTTCCGAGACAAGCCTCAATTCCGCAGAGCTCTTAAGATTCTTAGTGTTAAATAGTATAAACGATAACGAATACGACAGCTGGTATTCCCACGTGTACTATGATAGTTTTTTTTCCAGTTTCAGCCTCTATGGCTTTCATGAGATAACACAGAGTAATACATCTAGTGCTTGCGCACATATCATAAACGTCTCATGGGTAGGGAAGTGGCAAAGTGGAGTTAACGGCGTGGTAATATCTCTTGTGGACTGAGCAAGTGAAAAGGGTATGATCTGATCTAGTGCAATACCGTGGCCAAGGACTCAATCCACGACCTGTCCAAACGCTGCATATTAACAAATTCAAAATCACGCCAACCAATAATTCTCAACGCTTGCCAAATCCCAAGTCTGTGCGATGCTGTCAAGCTAGCCAAGGCAGATCTAGACAACCCAATGGCAAGCCATTCTCTATACAATTTCAGCTTTCCCGCGCGACGTCGAATACGGGGAAACCCTGCTTGGGAACGTGGCGAGTCTTTCACGATACTCGAGCTAAGCAGGGTTCCCCGCGCTCGACCCCGTGGGTTAGCAACTTAGGTCCGCGGGGCCGAGGTCGCCATTTAACGCGCCAAGACAGAAACGGGGATATACTCCGTGGTCGCAACCTGCTGGAGTTGAATGCCTCCTGTTGTTCTTGAACGTACCATGAAGGGCAAGAAATTCAAGAAGAGGGAAGGTCTCGATGATTGCCAAGTTGGAGACGGCTGCACCAGTCGAGGGCCTAAGCTTGTCAGACATCAAAGTCAAGCCTACTTGCTTACTTCACCTCAAGATTAAGCATCATTTTAAAAAAAGACAAAAGTTGCGATTGGCAGATCGGACGACGTGGCTTTCCTGCAAGTGTGGGTTCCATCTCCCGATGCTAGACTAGATTCGTGTTAAAGGTGCCGAAGACCCGATCGCAAATGACTTGTAATGGTCATTTGCTATCACAGAAGCTCCCATTTCATCTCCTCTCCGTGACTTCTTATCAATTCCTGTTGTTTAAATCAAGTCTAGACTCTCAATAGCGTATACTAACCCCTCGTTTTGTGGAGGCATGCCTCGGCACCCTGAAGTTATCGATCGGAGCGGTGGCCCTTATAAGGAGGATAAACAGTCGATCAGTGTAACATAATATCATTCAGTTTAAATAACTCCTTTCCCTTACTATACTGAACAACTCAACTCTCTTCGCTGCCAGATATTCTGTTGTGGTATCTCATCGAAGGCAAGCCATGGCTCCGACGCAATTGGACGCCAGTGGGCAGAACTCGGAGAGCGAGAAGCCTACTCATGTAGAGACTGAGCATGCCGCTGCCACTTATCAGGAGAAGAACGCCTTCCAGGCTCATGCGGATGAGTCGGGTGAAGGCCAAAATACAAAGGTAACGCACCATGAGCCAAGATATTCAAGCATGCTAACACTCAAGTCTCAGATGACGAAAAGACGGTTCATGGCCCTCGTTTCGCAAGCCTTTCTCTGGACAGGCTCCCAAATTCCAGTCTATCTATTCGGAGGCGTCCCGCCATACATCTACGCTGATATCGGAGGCCACGATCGTTGGACTTGGTTCGTTATAGCCAATCTTCTCTCACTAGCAGCTGTCTGCCCATTCGTGGGATCTCTATCTGATATGTTCGGTCGTCGATACGTTGCCCTCTCCGGCGCATCGTTTATCGTCCTTGGAATGATCGTCTGTTCAACCGCTCACAACATGAATGTCTTTATCGGTACGTCCTCCACCGCTTCCCATCTCACAGTTCAAAACTTAACAATGGTTAGGTGGCATGGTCTTGGCGGGCGTTGGGGCTGGTATCAACGAACTCACCGCTTTAGCAGCAACGTCTGAGATGGCACCGACTGCCCAGCGTGGCAAATACGTCTCCATCTTGATCTTCACAATCGTGCCATTCTGTCCCTCTGTTCTCTGGGCACAACTCATCGCTGCGCACTCAACATGGCGATACATCGGCCTCTTCTGTGCTCTCTGGGCCTTTGTCGGTCTTGTCTTGACAGCGCTGTTTTACTTCCCTCCGCCTCGCGCCAACTCAGAGGGTCTGACTCGAGGAGAAATCTTGAAGCGCATTGATTTCGTCGGAGGTTTTCTCAGCATTTCTGGTATGATCTTGTTCATGGCTGGATTACAGTGGGGTGGATATATGTATCCTTGGAAGTCAGCCCATGTCCTTGTTCCTTTGATTCTTGGAGCGGCTTTGGTAGTCGCTTTTGTCGTCTGGGAGGGCTTCTTTGCGCCGTATCCCATGTTTCCCCGCCGTATCAACCAGGCACCAAGGATTCTTACCCTGACGCTCATCATCACCTTCATCTCTGGCGCCAACTTCTTTTCCATCCTCATGTTTTGGCCTACGCAGGCTTTCAACGTGTACGGTCATGACCCCGTACAAGTTGGAATCCGGGGTATTCCTGTTGGTTTCAGCATCATGGGCGGTGCATGCATTGTCCTCTGGCTTCTGTCTGTGTTTAGAGGTGCAAACAGGTCACTCATGGTCATCTCGAGTATTCTTATGACAGCTGGATGTGGCGCCATGTCTGTTGCAAGACCTGATAACATGTCCACCTTATGGGGAATTCTCGTCCTAGCTGGCCTGGGTATCGGAGGAATCGTCGTCCCAGCTAGTATCATCACGACAATCATCTGCCCCGACGATCTCATCGCGACTATCGCAGCGCTTACTCTGAGCATCCGCGTTATCGGCGGCAGTATCGGCTACACCATTTACTACAACGTCCTTGTGGCCAAGTTCAAACCTGCTGCTATTCACTACATAGGTGGCGCCATGGTAAAGTATGGCAACATCACGTCAACTGAAGTCATCGGGGAGGTCATCGGGCTGACTAGTATCTCTTTGCTGGATGAGATTGCAGAGGTACCAGGTATCAAGGGAAATGAGGCGCTGTATAAGATTGTGATCCAGGCTGGCCAGATTGCTTATGCTGAGGCATACAAGTGGGTGTATTATGTGAGCATTGCTTTTGGTGCGGTTTCTGTCCTTGCTTCTCTTTTCTTGGGAGATATTGGGAAGTATATGGATGATCACGTCGCTGTGGTGATGTAAAGTGTTGCATCTACAGAGGCATTCATGATCTGTACTACAGGGCATGACAGCAAGTGATGTAGTTAAGACATTTGATGGAGAATATGACAATAATTCATTTCATTCGAACTCTGGCAGGACACCAAATTTGATCACATAAACTGCGCACAGATCTTCAAGAATGAGACTATTGATCGTGGCTGATTACATGTGATTTCAGCTCTGACACCTGGTGCTAAGCATTTCCAAATCCGGCATATTGCTTATAGCTGAAGTAATCCACGCCACATAATCCGCATGCTTACCTTCCTTCTTGAGCTTCTTACATACGTTTTTAGAATATAAGCATGACTGTCAGGGAGTTGAGTGGTAAACCAGGACAGGGATGTGAGGCTATGCTGCTGTGGCTTGAATATATACGAGAACGGGCCAGCTGAGGATGCGCGATTTGCAAATTATGCGGTCATGTTTCATAGATGTCCGGCTTCATCCGAAATCTTTGTTCAAATATTATATAGCTCAACGAATGTGGCTAGATGGAGGGGAGTGTGCATGAGATATAAACTCAGTTGAATTTGAGGAAGGTATTGGGTCAGTCGAATTTTGTTAATGCCTCAGACTTTAATAACAAGATCCCGTATGCTTACAATAATAGCGTAGCCGAGCAGAGATCAGAGCGGGAAAGAATTAGGTTTATGATTAATTATGCAAGTAAATATGCAGGGAAATCGGGGTTGCTACTTGATATTCTTAGGGTACAGGAATTCCAGATAGTCTCTTACGCGCTATAACACAAGAGAAGCCATACTAGGTTCTTCAGTTCTGAAATAATCCTATACACCTACTTCTTTAGATACTTAGCTAAAGATTTATTGATGAATTCCCGTCCCGCCTCATAAAGTTTCATCCTCTGTGTCTCAAACCCATCCTCTGTAAACAAGCTCTCCCCCGGCCCAACAGCAAACTGCTCATCCCCCCTACTAAGCCCATCAAACATCCTCTCCGTAAACTCACCAATAGGCATTCCAATCTCTCCACCGTTCACCAAATCAGGCTGATGCTTCTCATCATGCAACTCCGTCTGAACAGCTGGCGGAAAGACTTCAACCATGCGGATATTGGACACTCCACTAGCTTTGAGTTGCTCTCGGACGTTTAGGATGAATGTGTGAAGCGCGGATTTAGATGCATTGTAGTTTGGTGTTCGGATCATGGAGGGGATTAGACCGAGTGTCGCGCTGATGTAGATTAGATGGCCTTGGGGTTGGCTCTTGAGATGAGGGAGGAATGCTGCGGTGAGATGCACGGCAGATGTGTAATTGGTGGTAAGTTCGTCGCCAAGAACAGATAGATCCAGAGTTTCAGGATTCGCAAAGTTAAATCCTCGCTGGATACCTGAACTAAACACAACAGAGTCCAGATCTGGATCAGACTGGGTGATAGATTCAGCAAAACTTTTAATTCCATTCAAATCCATAACGTCAAACACAACAGCCCTTGCACTATCCTCTCCATATTTCTTCACAAAGTCCTCAAGCTTATCGCCCCGTCTACCGACGACAATGACCTTTGTCCCTGTGGCTATGAGCTTGGCGGCAAGGGCCTCTCCAATGCCGGATGAAGCACCGAGCACGAGGGTCTTTTGATACAAGGGAGCCATGTCAAGATTGAGTTTTAAAGGATCGCGAGATGAAATCGAAGGGGAAATGACAGGTGACAAGCTTGCGTATGTCGCATCAACTGCCGTGGTTGGTAATGCTGGACGAGGGGTAAAGTGGGATGGGGAAGCCAAATTATCGGTAAGTTGAGGCTAGACTGGGTTGTGCAGGATAGGAAGGAGACTATAAGTGAGCTTAATGCTGAAGTCTTGGCAGTTGTGATAGAGTTTTGGAATGATATTGTACTGTAAGTGAATGAGGTTGAGCGTGATTTATCATCGTCGTCGTCATGATTCCATTGGATTCTGTTATCGCGAATCCACTATCGCCCAGTCACCTGACTCGATCAATACGGGGAAACGTAGCATCGTTCAAAAACTTAAGCTTATTCACAATCCTTTCCAAACCTCCATTATTGAGAGATTTATGACAAATGAATGAAATTACCATTCTCCACGCCCTCGAGTCATTCTCAAGTCATTCTCAAGCCACAGGTCGAGGCCGTGCGTCAGATTACAGCCAATGCACTGCCAAGCGAGTCCAGAACCTCTGCCCCGTCTGAGCCCCCTAGGCCATGACCCTTACCCCCTGGCGCTTGGCAACGGTTTGCTGGAGGTTTTGTTCCAGCCAGTGAACTTTCGCTCTTCATCTCCACGGAGAGTGTCCAGTTTACTCCGCGGGGACTTTGCGGGCGTAGATAATAACATGGCACACGTCATTTTATCATCCAGAGTTTTCGATAGTCGGAGTGAAGACCGATAAATAAATTGTTTTACGAGTGCAACGCTATGAGGCTTGAGTGCAAGTACGGCAGTTCTGGTGCATTCTTCTGGCCAAAAGCATAATTGATTTCATGCAGACTAATGTTAACTTCAGGGTCTCCTCTAACCCCAAAAGCGCAGCTCCCCAAGTTTCAACGGGACACTCGGACATAACTGAGCAGGGTATGCCCGGCGACGCTTATTTCGTTTTTCTTCAGCAAATATTACGGATACCGTCCAGGTAAATAACACACCCGTTTTAGAACCACCGCCCCCCCCCCCGGCTTGGCCGGTGAGAGCAATCGTGGCGTGACTTTGGCGGCAGTCAGCCAGCTACCGTTGCAGTTGATGTAAGCCCCAGCCTGTAGACCCCTGGATAGTAACCCTGGGTTTAATATTACCTGTCGGGGATTGTAGGGAGGAATACTTAAATGGAGGATGTTTCTCGGTTTCAAGCGTTTGAGATCTGTTGAAGCTTGTTTTTTACCTTGTTTCCTGAGTGTCATCGGTTTCCCCAGCTTTTTTACGTACATATCATCTTTAAAATGACTTCTTGGATATCTTTGTTAGCTGTTCTGGCTGCTTGTGCGCCGCAGGTCCAGGCGTCGTGTGCGTACGGAACGCATCTTCATCGGAGAGCTGATGTTATTCATGCTCCCAAGTTTGGGTACACTGCTGCCAATGTACGCCATCCAATCCCCTTGGACTTCTTGTGCAGTCTCTCTCATATACCGAGGGCTTCAGGGACCTCAACACCGTACTGACTTTATACAATAGGGCCCAGCAAACTGGTACAATTTAGATCCCAAGGCCAACAAACTATGCGCAACTGGCCACCACCAATCCCCCATCAACCTCGCCGCCGGTTCATTCGACATCATCCCCGCCTCGGACCTAAACATCGAGATCCCAAACTTCACCAAGGGCGCTGAATTCGAGAACTTGGGAAGTACCGTCGAGGTAGTAACCGAAGGCCTCGGCGGTAAAATCACCATCGAAAACACGATCTACCACCTAAAGCAATTCCACTTCCATCTTCCCAGCGAGCACATCGACAACGGTACAAGTCTAGCGATGGAGATGCACATGGTTCACTCCAGCGAAGACGGCAAACTCGCCGTCATCGGTGTCTTTATCGATCTCGACGACGGAGCGGCCGATTCGTATAAATTCAGGGACACACGCAAGTGCAAGACAGACACCCCTGCTACGAAATCCACTGTCGTTACCACCGTCCTCAACTCGGTGGATAAGATTGCGACCCTAGGACAAACCACTCACCTCAAGGCTCTCAAAATGTCCGAGATTGTGTCGCTTCTTAACGAGGGTGATTTCCGATCGTAAGTCCTACTAAGCATGCCAAGAGAAATGAATGCCCGCTGACGGTTTTCGGTGTCTTAGATACTCGGGTTCGCTTACTACACCGCCCTGTAGCGAGAATGTCAAGTGGTTCGTCTCCACTCGCAAGGTGTCTATTCCTACGCGAACTTATTTGAAGGCCCGATCTGTCATCGGCTATAATGCTCGCTTCCCTCAGAATGTTCCAGGGGAGGAGAATATCTTGAGCTTAGTCGCTGATGAGCTCAAGCACCACGATGACTAAATTGTGCTATGTATACCATGGTGGTTGTCTGTTTGGAGTAGAGGAGTCATTTGATGAAGTTAGTAGAGTCACATATGGGAGACAAAGTGAGCGCTTATTTAGGTGTATCAATATTAGAAGGCGATGTAAACGCAAGCATAAGCATAAAATACGATCAAATTTCCGATTTCACCACTTTTCTCCGATGCTAACCTGTTATCGCCGAGCCCTTGGCTTCGGTACTCTATCTCCAATGTAACTCCAGATCATCATTGAGAACGTTACAGCCAAATTGGAAATGTCGTCGCTTTCGACGTCAGTGCCCCCATATCTTGGCATCCCAACGTCTGGAGAACGTGGGGAACCGTCTGACTTTCTGTGTTTACCCCTGGCTAGCTCAAGACTTTGGTGCTGCTGATCTTCTCCCCGCCTGTTTGCGTAGGTTTCGACGGTGCTAAAACCACCCGCTGTCAGGTTTGTGCGACGATCGTTTCTCTTGGCGATGAGTTTTCGGGATGAGGATGGAGTTGTGAGGTAATATCTGCAGTAGCATTGGTGTTTGAGCAAAGGGGATATTGTGAGCGTTTATTAGAGTTTGGGGTTATGATGTTGTGGATATCACAGCGAAACGCGAGAATTTCTCCGTGCTTGCTTGAAATTGGGGCTGTCGTACAAACTCTATTTCTTCCTGCTATCCCCGATGACCGGGATATCCTGGGACATGCAGTAGCTGCTGACAAGAAGGACACCAGAATATCTCGAGATCTATTGGCTCGTCTATCAATCAAAGGCACCGGTACGGAGTAGCATATCCCATATCGGACAACTATCAATCAAGCTTAATTATCTCGCTGAAACTCTATCTCATGCGCAATTCCTCCTAGTAAGCTAAAGTACAAATTGGCAAAGTTCTTTCTTCTCTTATACTGTCCTCTCTATCATATTGATCTAAGCCGTGCTGGCCATTGGTTGTCGTCTATAAGGATCAGGATGAATATGCAAATCAGCCGGGTACCAACTCAATGCCAGCGCTATAACAATAGCCATTAAGAGAATATCAAAGACGTAAATCGGCCATTCATGCGCCTGCAAATATCCATCATCCCCAAGTCCAAACTCAACCAGTCGAAACACATTTCGGAATAGAATCAGTATCGCACAGGTATACAGCTCACCGAGCATTATAACCAAGTAGAGTCTCGGATTAATCGCCCCAATGAGTCCTCTTGTCGCAAGTCGCGCATGGAATACTCCCGCACAAATAAGGAAGATGACCAAAATAACAACCTGGAGAGCCAGTCCAGCAAGAACAACATTCTCTCCACTGTTCTGATCAGCTGTGTTATTAGCGTTGACGAGCATTCCTGCACCGCAAGCTTGAACGACGAAGCATAAGACATCGGCTATCACAAAGAACTTGGAAAGCCATGGTGTTCGAATGATGGAAAGGTCAGGATGCTCGGTAGCGCGGATGATTCGGCCGAGGAACATGTAGATTGCTGCAGAGAAGAAGATGGGCGCCAGGAGGATCAGGAGCGTTTGCGTGCCGTACGCTCCTTGGTCTCGTAGATGGTCAGTCGAGTATATCCTCGCACCAAGACCCGCAGTCTCAACTACATAAGTGTCAGAACGAGGTCCATAGTGTTTGAGTGAGTTGGGACGTACAGAGTCCTCCGAGGACAAGAGTGAAACAGAAATATTTCCGATAGCGAAAGACATATCTTAGATGAACAAGACTAAAAACTGCAAAGACTACACAGGCGATGAGCGCCAATATTTTCGAGGGATGGTAGAACTCGTATACGTTATCTGCTGTAGATGCCATTGTTGAAAGTTGAACGGTTGCAGGAGGAGAAAAGGAGTAGTACCATGTTCTAGGGGAAGTGCGTGGTTTTGGTGTCTTGGTCGTTCGGTAACTTCCATGCTTTGATGATGCGGTAACTCACGCGTAGCCTCGTTTAGGTGCATGGTGATGGATGATTGGCCTGGTTGTGAGGAGAGGACGGGATGGCCGAGCGACACAGTTCACTGGTCAACTGCAAAGCTCATCAAGGACTAATGTTCCTGTGGAACTGACGTTGGCAAACACGGTACGGCTAGAAAGTGCTTGTTGTGCCGAGTGGCTTAGATCTATCTTGTCGGATATTGAACTTGCCGACCATGAAACTTGTCCATTACACTATGTTTTTTAACCACGATTTGTCTTTCAAGCTTTCCAAGTCGCCATATATTCAGCAGTAGAACCAACGCCTATTATCCAGCACATCCACTACAAGAAGAACCCCTTTCTAAGTGATGGCAAAAGTGGTTGGTGCATTTACATCATCAGTGAGCAAGATAGGTATTCAATGGCCTACACGAAGCGCTGAGAATAGATCTATCTTTCGAAAACCCGATCCTTCTATCCAGCAACATAGGCTTTATATCCCTCATCGAACCCATCAAGCTTCTGAGCCCTTTCCACCAGAAAATTGGACAGAGGGTTAGAGAGGCCCTTTACTTGTTGGCTTTTATCCGGGAGGTTGGGGATGAGAAGCATTATTAACAGCTATTATTTTTATCTTATTCTTTTAAATGCTTAGGCTCTTTCATCAGTACCAGCAGTTCGTCTAGCTCTCAGATCTTATTCTTCCACTCCTTTATCTCATTGTCCTACTCTTCCTTTTTCCTCTTTGTAATCACCTATATTTTCAGCACCTCGTTACAAAACCCTATTGTCACATCATCACAAATCTTCAACTTGGCTCCTTTCTGTCTTTACAAAGCACTCTCATCACAGAGATAATTCTATCGTTCTGTGACAATATTATTCTTTATTCTTCTCAAACATCTAGCATGTAGGCGGACCAGCTTCCTCTGAATCTTCAGCATCTAGGCCTTTAAGTTCCCACTTAGCCTTGATCTTCCAGACTTCATCAAGCTGCTATTCCTGCATCATACCACCTATACATTCCCAGAGCAGCCATACCATCCTATATTTTTATAGCTTTTACAGATATTTCGTGCAAAGTCGATCAGTATGCTCAGGAGCATGTTGGGCCGTGGTCTCAGGTTGTAGGCGTGGTGGGCATTGCTTTGAGCTGCAAGGCTCGCCTTTCTGCTAGGCTTGAGTTGCTGGCCATCCAATGTGTCGCCTTCGCCACTTGATGATAGGGATACATGGTTTGGCGAATTTTGCTGTTTGGTCTGCTCGATCCCCATCGTCATTCTCGAAATGCGATAATTGCTTCCGGAGGAACTACACCTATTGTGGAGGATGCCCTTGCCAGCCGGAAAACTTCAGGCATTTGCATTAATGTGACAGAAGCATCTTTATTGGCCCATCCTGGTCCATTCAAGAGTGTGTGCCTCAACTTCATGCTAGGCGCTCAGTACCTACCAGTGTTGTCCTCCGGGCTGATTGTTTGATAACTTTATCAAGAACAAGTTACCGTTTGTTCATACAGGTTAACTACTTCGTGCCCCCTTCATCATCTCATTCTTCTGCTGCCCCATCCAGCTTCTCTTCACGCTCTCTCTTGCGCCGCAATAACCTCTCCAATTTCGACGCTGTGTTGAAAACTCCCATGGTCGCAGCTCCGCAGTTCTTGCATGTCGGATCTTTCCTATACCTCTTGAGGGCACATGCCTCGCAGAAATAATGGCCACATCGCGTGACGACAGGTTGCTTGTAAGGCTTCTCGCAGATAATGCATGCAAAGGGGATCTTGTCCAGCATTTCTGCGTCTCCCTCATCCTCGACAGCTTCGCGACTACCGCTGATCTTCTTCTTGCTCTTTCCCACGTCTTCCCATTCTTTATCAAGCTGCCATCCTTGCTTAACGTCTTCTCGCGAGTGAAGGTAGATGCAAGCATCTCCAAATCCGCACCACCCGGTCTTGTTGTAATCTTTGCAGATGTCAGGCTTGAAGTCGAAGGTTGTTGTGATGCGCACATTGGAGGCGGCGCGAGCGGGGCCCTTGGTTGTCGGCTGATCGTACCAGTCCTTCCGCTTTGTAGCATCGTTTGTGTCTGATATTGGCACTTCACGGTTCGCGCGGAAGGCTGTAGGGCCGTGATCTTGATCGGGATTTCGTTGACTCGTCGAAGACGCTGAGATTGCTCCCTTCTTGTTGCGCTTGATCCGAGGTCCGTCTACAGCGTCGCGTTCGTCGTCTGAAGAAGAGGAAGAGGAATCTTTAGAGTCGCCATGCGCTGGCAAGGTGCTAGCAGGTCGCTTTCTCACGTTGTCCTTGGCTCGTCGGCTCCTTTGCTTGAAAGCGATAGGGGCGGGCATCGCTGCTGTTTCAGGAGTGGGTAGTTCAGCCATGGCGTCGCGTCGCGTCGCGTCGATCGGGACCTCGATAGAAGTAGCAGCTTTTGCTGTTGATATCAGTAGTTGATGCGCTGCGTGCTTGATTGAGGTGATGAAGGTTGATAAATCTTGGCCCAAAGGCGAAAGGCTGCGAGGTTGAACTGAAGGTGGCGCCAGCTCCACATTTAAAGATGAGTCAGCCAGTTCCGCGCCTACTGCAGCTAAGTTCACTGTGGCGATCTTAGGTCACAGCCACAAGTCTCCAGCAGCTTCCATCGAATGCAGCCTTGTCATACTGACTTCGATGGCTCAGCGAAAGCTTAAGGGCAACATCAGAGCATTATCGCCGCTGATCCTGACTATCACTACCAATTTATTTCCCTGTCTCCTTGGTGACGCATCAACATGTGCTTGACAGCCATGGCTGTTCAGTTTGTCCGTATACCGCATGTTTGCGTAATTTCCAAGCTCGACGACGTTCAATTGAGACAGGTCCAAAGGTCAAGACAAGCGCAAAAATGAGACTAACTTATCAAGCATCTGTATTTATATAAATCTATCAGAATGCTGCCTTTCGCTGGGTATCTCCCATCAAGGTCTTGACAATCCCTTCAATCCGATGGGACACGGGCCAACTCCATTCTCCAACAAAAGAACAATCACAAACAAAAAAAATGTTCCTCGCTCGCCAGTCGAGTTTCTTGTACATGTTTACAACCAACGCCAAAAGCTTCAAAATCGCTCAGTCAAAACACATCCATCCAAACGTTCCAACCGCACTCGCAAGCACCAAGAACGTCAGGATACCCGCTCCCGCCCGATCCGCCGTCGTAATAGGCTCCGGCTCCGGATTATCATGCGAATCCTCTCCCGCCTTTGGATCACCCTTGGAAATACCACCCGTCTTATTCGTCGCAGGCGGTTCCGCATCAGTAATCAGTAAACTCGACACCGCAGCCAGCACGTTCATCTGCTCGCCCGCACCGCTTGTCTCGTCAACAGCTGGGTCCACGAATTCACCACCGCTCCAGTAGAAACCGCATTTGCGACCGGAATCTCCGCCTGTGCATTGCTTGACGGCTGCTTCGGTTGATGTCTGCAGCACGGGGAGGATGCGCTCTGCTGTGAAGGGCGCGACTTGTGTTGTTACCGCGAGCCAGCGGTGCACGTAGCCCTTGAAGGATAACATGTCGGTTGAGCAGGCGCCCTTGCGGCCCTCGCAGGGGACTTCGTACATGATGTCCTTGGGGAAGAAGTTCTTGAGCGTGGCGTCGAGGAGCTTGTCGATGCGGTCCTCCCATACATTGGAACCGTTGGTCTGCGCATTGTAAGTGTGTGTTTTTTGGGGAAGATGTAGGTGAACTGACAAAGTTGTACATGAACGCAGCGCCTTGGATGAGAATGGCGGCGTTGTAGGAAAAGGTGGCCTTGTTGATGTCGGTACAGTTCTTGCCGACGTGTCCGCCGTCGTACACTAGCCATTTCTCGTGATCGATGTAGTTGACGCCCCAGAGCCACTCCCACGTCTCCTCAGCGTATTTCGCATACGTTCCATTTCCAGTATATCGCGCGAGACGAGCGCCGAGGTTGAAGAAACATCCGTTAGCAATGGCTGCAAAGGTTAGCTACACCTCCCCATCATTCAATTCCAGGACAAACGCACTGTTCTTGTAATCGTATCCAGAGTTGGTAAAGGGAATCTGCCATCGCATTCCACCGTTACACTCGTCATCGTGTCGCTCTGGCTTAGCCTGTGTCGTCCATACGGCCTGGGCGAGGGCGAGCCATTGGGGTTGGTCGTCGGGTGGATTGGGGAATTTGTTCTCTGCTGCGAGCATGGCGGACATGCCCCAGAAGCCTTGATCGTCGTTTCCAAGGGATGCACTATGGTTGCTGGGCATGTAATCGTGGCCGTCGCCTGTTTGGTGAAGCATGCCCTCCATCACTACGTGGTTGTAGCTCTCGTCGCCAGTGAGCTTCCAGTAATCTGTCCCCAATTAGTCTTCAATCCGCTTCGGTGAGGTGTCAATGCCGACGCACCGATATACGTTCCCATCATCGCTCCGCCTTCCCACCAGTAGTAGTCGCCTTTGTATTCTGTGGGAGGACCGGGCAAGATACCGGGAATCATGCCAGTCTGGTTACCGTCATATTGCAGCATAAGATCATATGCGAGTGTTCGTGCTGATTGCTTAATCTCATCTATTTTACGGTCAGTACTCCTTCTCCATTTACTGCAGTCGTCGGCATCGTACCCTTTGTTCCAATCTTGTAATACTGTGCGTCGACCGATTGAACGAGAAGACCTCCCAGAAGCGCAGCCTGGGCCACAAACGCTGTCGGCGACGAAAACATGATGTCGCCGAGATCAAATATGAATCCTCTACAAGAAATCGGTGTCGATATGAGGCGATGTCGTGATATGGTGGTCAATCGAGGTAGCTTGTAAGCGAGCGATACAAGCACCAGACCTCAGCGTGTGAACTAAACCCTCCCGCCAAAAAGACAGGACCGGAAAATAAAAGTCCAAATGGGATAAAAACGAGCGTTTTCGATGTCAAACTTTACAGCAAAAAAAGCGAATGCAAAAGGTAAGAAAAGAAAGCCGACAGAAGAAGAGATCTGGGTAGATCAAAGGTGGGACGGAAAGCCGGGGATCTATTCTTTACTACTACGCACATACAAAGCACACAAAAACAAGGGGGGAAATAAAATGGCACTGGCAAGTTTATTGGTACGAGCCAAGTCTCTGGGCATCGGGGCAGTGCAGGCGCTGCGACGAGGAGGTGTATTTGCTTGGCGGGTTTTAGAGCCTATCGACGAGACAAGAAGGTTGAAGGGCCAAGACGCCAGTGACATGGGGTGTTTTTGATCATGACTTTTATTGGCAAATGGTCAAGTCTTGGCGAAGGGGGGGAGAGCCACGTAATTGACATTTTGAACCTGATTTGCAGTGCATGATGAATACATGGAGGTGAATTGAAGGCAAGACGATAATTGTAGAAGACCTCGTTTGGACAAACATCACGACCGATGGATGAGACAAAGTGAGGTGAGGTCCCATCGCAATAACAAAGAAAAGCCAAGATCTCCTGTGCTACAGCGATATTTTGGACGGGCCACGCAAGCAAGGCCTTGCACGATAACAGTATACCTCTGCCCTCCCCTCAAATCTATGACAGTTACAAAGTACTCTTCTAAATTCCCCCCTTTCACAGAGGCAGGGCGCTAAACTTTAATGCGCCCAACTCCACCCCAATTGGCCCAGCCCCTGGTATGCTTAAATATTACCTTATTCTTCCTCCGCGACCACTGAAACACGGTGTCGCTGCAAGGAATCAAGGTTTTGACGTACGGAGTGCACGCGAGACATATTTGACCATGAGATACTGGAATGAGCTGTTTAATTGAGAATATAGTCATAGACATGTTCGTTTTTATTGACTGCAGAAAGAAAGAAAAACTGGTTTCGTGCATTGGTGCTAAGACCTCGTGATGCTAATGCCCAGTTTTGATCAAAGGGGCTTCTTGGCAGCACCGTCCTTACTTGGCGGGAGTAAACAGCATGACCCCCCGAGCGTCCCGGCTCATCACTAAATCCACTCACATGCCAAACACACAACCAAAAAATATCACTCGCGCTCGTATAAAATACCCGTGTGGCTATGTATGTATGTATCCCAGCAACGGGCTCTTTGGTACGGAGTACAGAAGGGGGGGGAAAGTCAATTGGTACGCGCCAAGCTAAGACAATACGCGTGTCGTCGGTCTTGGGGTTTTACCACCGTTTCTGAAGTGGTGAGCCGGACTTCATCTTGTTTCAGCTTGGCGAACGCCTCAATTGACTTTTATTTCGACGATCTCAATTTGCAGATTTTGGTGAGTATATATTGCGTCGACGCGTCTTTTCGCTGTCAATGAGGCCGCTTAGTGCTGGTACTGGTTGACGCCTGTTGTAATTAGGTCGGGTGCTTTTATTGCGGGATTTGAATGAGAGGTTGTTCCCCCACCACAGCGTCAACTTCGCGGCGCTTCTCTGACGTATTGCAGCTTTTGGAGTTTGGAGGTTGGGTTGTGCAGCCACATTTTTTATCGTGGTGAGTTACAGCACAGGCTTCTAGAACTGTGTGTCCAAGGCTAGTGATCTGCTTGCTTCCCGACGGTTGGACGCGCATCAATTGTGGAAAGGGCCGGAACGTTCTACTTGTACGGATGTAAGGTGTGCAACATTAGTCTTATTTCTGGCATCCTCATGTATCACAAAACTGACGTCTTCCGGGCGGTTGCGTGTTGGGAGACAGAGCGACGCGTTTGAGTTCTGTGCTTTTCCACTGGAAGCTAAATTTTTGGCGGGGATCTTACGGCGCCTTCAATTTTCTGGTGTTGCGGCGAATGATCGGTGGACATTGAACCGCTGGCGTTCGCCGACGTCGACAAAAGTGAATAGGTAGGAGAGCTTTTTAATAATTGAGGTGATACAGAGCGTAGGTCTTGATTTGTTATAGATGATTAACGTTTTTTCACTGAGAGCGCACCATCTGCTCGTTCATTTTGTGCGACGCCGTCAACAATTTAGGAAATGCAGATTGAACCTGGACAAAATTGGTAGCCAGAACCTCCAAACACAATGAAAAAAAAAAAAAAAAAA
>JAAOAN010000185.1:27115-94353 GCA_013396205.1 Fusarium mundagurra
AAAAAAAAAAAAAAAGGCATCGCCGAGAGTCCAGTTCGAAGCAAGTATGTAATTGAGAAGCTTCTGATTATTGAATAAGCGTATACCAACGGCAATACTCAACGCCAAGCAAACGTTGGTAAATGTGCCATCTGCAGGGTAATCGGGCTTTTTAGTTGGTGTAACCAGGCCGCGCGCTCCAAATTTTATCAAGGGCAATTGATTAGACATCATTGACGTTTAGTATGCGGAGATACTGGAGGGAATTCATTCGACGCATGTTTTCTAGTTAGGCATTACTGCAATACTGACCGTCAACGAGAAGCGCTGGGTTAATATTCCCTCTGTACGGAGTACAACTAATGAGTAAACTTGACACGACAAACACTTCGGCTAACAGGTACTTATCCGACAGTTGAGGGCTCGCTATTATCATTACCTGTTGCAAAATCTGCAATGTTATACTGGCTGTTATTGTTGCGCACGCTCATGTGATGCAATGATGATTGCGTTACAAGGTGCCGAACCGTCCGGCCGAAAGGCCGACGGCACTCGGCCGACCAAGCGATGGATGTCACACTTTCACTTCGGGAAATAATTGACCAATGATGCTGAATGCGTTCATGTATTGTAACCCCAAGCCTTCCTTCTTCAAATATGTACAAGCAATCAATTATCCGTCCCCCAATCCATCTCAATCCAGTGTCGCTTATTTAGGGAGAGAAGCAGGAGCATAAGACTGATCAGGCTTAACAATCTTAGCACCAGCAAGCTGCTTATCCGTATAAGCAGGCCAGATGATCTGACGCTTCGACTTGGACACGACAGACAAGGTAGTGAAGCCGTTGTCAGCGCCGAACTGGTCGCTCCAGCCAGAGGTGATGGTGAAGTCGCCGCAGGTGCTGGGGCCCGCGCTGCGCTTCTTGCTGGCGCCGGGGCCCTTGACGTCGTAGCGGCACTCGTAGGGCTTGCCGTCGCCCGTGTCGATGCCGAACTTCCAGTTGCAGATGGAGTCGTCGGAGCGGCAGTAGCGCTTGGCGTCGCGGATGGTCCACTGGGGGGTTGCGGCCATCATGTTGACGGATTCAGCGGCCGGCGCGGCTGTGACGCCGGTGGCGGCGAGGAGGGTGAAGACTGCGGCGGAGAACTTCATTTTGAGTGTGTTTTGTTTTGTTTTGGAAGTGGTTTTTGTTTGTTTTTGTGTGTAGAGGAGATGTGTGAGTGTGTGTGATGATGAGATGAGAAGGGAGGTTGAGGGCTGTTTATATAGATGTTCTACACCACTGGTCTAAACTTATGACATAGATTACCCAACTATTCTAAGCTCAGTCCCACAAGCTATACTGATCCGTGCTATACCTCACCGCGAGCTCCCAGCTTCAATCTTCCCTTGCAGTAGAGATCTCGTGCGTTGAGTAACACGAGGTGATCGACAGGCCGAAGCTGGATCTCGTATTCCAAACCCGCACCCACCGACAGACATCAGCCGATGAACCGCACCGCAGCGGGAGGCGTAGAAACTATGCATAAGCATAAAGCGGCGCGGAAGAAGCATAAAACGGTAGTATTGTTATTTAATTGCTACCTCGTGACTGTATCTATCAGGGCAGGCATAATTGAAGCAGAAGCTCTCGTATTGGAAACAGGTGCTTTGCCGTGAAGTCGGGCCCCCGATCCCCGCAAGAAGGACCAAAAATAGCAGAACCTGATCAGATAATTTAATTCTTCCGTTGGGTACAGTACAGTATTTCCGATCTTTCCGTCTTGTTCTACGTCAGAAACTGTGGAGATTGTCCATGATCCATCGCTCAATGCAGCATCTCGTATTACCCCAATCTCACGTTACCTTCAGTCGTTCCTTTGTCATTGCTGTGCTGTAAATGCCCAACGTTAGTAATGAATCCTTTCACCGCATCGAGACCGTTTTTTTTTCTACGTCACGATGCGGGAGCAGCCCTTCTGGGCTGACTGCTACAGCGGGGGTTAGCGGCACACCACACGCTAGAACCGTTCTATATTCTATTCTTAGGGGGCCTCGTGCAACCAACATCTCAACAATTCTCATTGCATCCATCCATCTTTAACAGGTACCTACATGCGAATCACTTCACTTCACTTCACAGACCAAACGTCATAATCGATCATCTTCTAGAAAATCTCCGCCTAATGTGGAGATATCGCACCATCATTTCCCCTCTCGTGTAGCTGATTACAGGGTCAATCAACCCGCACCCCTCTCGTATCCTCAGACCTGCAGTTCAATCTCACTGTACGGAGTACATTCTCATATGCGCATCTCTTCTGCAGGGATTTTCCCATCGTGTTCAAAGAGTATACCGCTTTAGGCGGATCTGCATCAGCGCTGACATCAAAACCTCGCAGCAGAGCGAATCATCATCGCGAAAGGAACAGCGTGACATATGCTGCATGCAAAGCTGTGCAAGGGAGTTCATGATGGTCCTGATCTTTTCCTCTTTTTTCGCATTTCTACCACGGTACTTTGTCTTTTCATAACTACATTTCCGTCGTCATATCACAAGACTTCATAAAAACCCCCGCCCTTTTATTTAGCTTAGCTTGCTTAACCCTTCTGGCCACCTGTGGGGACCTTGAACAGGACAGCTCGGCCGTCGGGTCCTTGGCCAAGAGCCTTGTCCACACGGTAGTATCCCTTGCGCTCCAGCTGGATAAAGTCGTTCTCCTTGAGGTCGGCGATGCTAGCGTCGACCAGCGCATCGACCTTCCAGGCCGTGGTCTCGGCCAGGTAGTCGTCAAGGTTGTCATCCTTCTCTAGCGTGTCCTTGGTGATGAGGTAGCCAAAGTCCCAGAGCTCAGCCTTGACTAGGTTCTCGGGGTCGGCCGCTAGCCAGTGGACCTTCTTGCTGGTGGTCTTGAAGTCGCCGGCGAGATGCAGCTCGAGGTTGAGGTCCTTGATGGGTGAGGCCGACTTGTCGAGGCCGCGGACAATGGCATTACCCCAGCTCATCAGGGTGATCTCCTCGTTGTCGCCGAATTCAGCAACATCGGCCTGGTCAAGGAGAAGCTTGGGTCCGAATGTAACCTGCTTGGTACCAACGTCGGGGTTCTTGACGTGCTTGGGTCTATCCTCCTTGTATGACTTCTCGGGTCCGCCAGTCACGGTGACAGTAACGGCGTCCTTCTCCTCAATAGCCATATATCGGGGCACAACGGGGTCGAGCATTCGCTTGTTGATAGCCCAGATAGTTGTCCAGTCCATGGTGACGATATTTCGGCTAGGTCCCTGCTTCAACATGAACTCACGGAGAGCGGGAACGGTCAAACCGCGACGGAGGATACCGCGGACGGTAGGCAGGCGAGGATCATCCCAGCCGCTGACGCGACCGGTGTCGACGACCTTGGTGAGCTTTCGCTTGGAAAGGAATGTTCGGATAAAGTTGATACGGGCAAACTCCCAGAGGTTGACCTTGCGGAGCTTGAGGTTGTCGATGAACCAGTGGTATTGCTCGTTGCGGTCGGCATACTCGGTCGTTCGGAGCGCGTGGGTGACACCCTCGAGACTGTCGACGACGGGGCACGCGAAATCGTAGGTAGGGTAGATGTTCCAGTCCCAGCCGGTTCGGTGGTGAGGAGCGGGCTCGGCGCCCTTCCAGTTGGGGAATCGGTAGATGACGGGGTCTCGCATGGAACCGTTGCTTGAGTCAAAGGCAATGCGAGCGCGAATGCAGTGTTTTCGGCCGAGGTCGGTGCCGTTCTTCATCTCTCTGAACATGGCCAAACTCTCCTCAGCAGGACGGTCACGTCGCTTGCTGGCAAGGCGGTTCTTGCGGTCATCCTTCTGAACCTCGGGGTCGGTATCATCGGCGTATGCGTTACCGTCGAGGATCATCTGCTCGGCAATCTCGTAGAGCTCCTTGAAGTAGTCGCTGGTGTGAGTGACGGAGACGTACTTAATGTCCATCAACTCGAGATCGTGGAGGATAGAGTCCTCGAACTCCTGCTTCTCCTTGGAGGGGTTTGTGTCGTCGAATCGGACAAGGAGCTTGCCATTGCCATCGGGGGCAGTCTTGGCGAAGTAATCGTTGAGGAGAGCGGCCTTTGCGTGACCAATGTGAAGATAACCACTTGTAAAGTGTCAGTAAAGTCACGCGATGCGTGTTTCGGTGGAAAAACATACCTGGGCTCGGGAGGGAAACGGGTGACGACACCGTTCTCGGTGTTCTGGAGGCCAATGTTGTAGTTGGCACCACCGACGCGCTTCTCCTTGCCAGAGTTGAGCTTCTCCTTCAGCTCAGGGTGAGCATCCTCGATGAACTTGAACCATCGGGTGATGTTGGCATAGGCGCCCTTTCGGACGAGGCCAATGGCGACCTTGTTGGTGCGGAGAGCAGTCCAGACCTTCTCGTCGGCCTCGCTCAGGGTGTAGCCTCCAAGGTAGGTTCGGAGAGTAAGGTGCTTGTCAAGATCAGCGGCCAAGGGACCGAGAGTCTTGAAATCGGCTGTAGCGAGCACTGGAGCCGCGCTCTCAGCGTCGAAGCTCATGATGGCGGGGTTGGAGGAGGGGAAGTTTGTCGGGTAGAGTGTTCGCTGTGGCAATCGTGTTCTGTAGCTTCGTCTCGTTCGTATGCGTGTACAGGTCTCGTTTTCGATCTCGTCTTCGTCTATGCAAGAATGGAGTGGGAAGCGTCTGGTAAAAGTAGGTCTCGTTGCCCCAATTTGATGCCCGAGATTTTGGAGGGGTCAAAGATTTTGGCGGGGTGATTTCTGATGACTCAGGATCTTGGTAAAAGCACGTGACCGTATCGTGTGACAAGACAGTCAACATTCCACGAATGCAACCATTGACTCTTGACCGAGTATTTGTAAGAGAGGAATACTTTATGCATTCAATTGTTTGTATATGTTGCAAAGTATTTCTTCATTTCGCTCAATCGCACCGACCTCAGCGGCAATTCGCTCACTCCGTTCACATCGTCTTACTGTCACCCCACCAATAGCGAAGCCGGAGGAGCTTTGAGCGTTGCGAGAACAACATTCTCATCCTTGAGGATTATCTCGAGAATTTTTGCTGATGAGCCACACCGAGAACGGAGAGTATCCGTATATCGGTCAATAGTCACCTTATTTTGATGACGATTGCATGAATAAGATCTTGGATATCCCGGCGTGGCAACCCCAGACCAGGCCGGAAGAATACCCGCCGGCTCAGAGCCGGCTTCTAGACCACGACACTCCGGGAATAACAACCGGGTGTACAGTCCTCGTACTAGCACAACGCGTTACTCCGAATCTGGAATTGTATTTTGTCTATTGACTCCTCTAATCATTGTCTCATCGCTCTCTAACAGGTTAAAGCAAATCTTCATGTCGTATCGTCCATGAGAAACCATGGATGAGCCAAGATATCCCTTGCAGACACTCGCTGTGTAGGCTCGTAAACAAAAATCTTGGATATCAAATCATATAACAAGTCAGCCTCGTCCGTAGATATTTTCGGCAGTGACTCAACGATCTTGTCAACTTTGTCGGAGTATGCTCCAAGGTAGACATTATCAATTCTGATCGCGGCGGGTTTCCAAAATTTGTTGCTGTAACATTCCAGATATGGCTTGTTCTCATCTCTCACTTTCTCTCGTGTAGTTGACGTTGACTGAAGTTCCTCGAGATTCTCCGGTTGATCCCAGATCTCGCCGATCCACTGCTTCAAAGACCTCGTGTTTTCGAGCATTTCGCCCAGAGGTTCACCATTGATTGTGTCCGTCGTTGGGAGGCCATCCTCGTCGAATAGTGGCTCACCCCATGATGTCGGCATACGGCCAAGGTACTCACTGACCCATCCAAGCAAGTTTGCTGGGCTATCGACGTTGGGAATCGAGAAAGGAGAAGAGCCTGACCTGATCTGTAGGATAGAACAGCCCAAAGCCCAAACATCACCCGCCGGGTTGGCAGTTTTTCCAACTGCCACCTCAGGCGCCAGAAAGCCTGGAGGTATCCCAAGTGTTTTTCTCGGGGGAGAAGAGGCCAGAAATGCTTGATCATAGTCAATCAAACAGATGTCATCAAGTATGAGGCCCTCTGCTGACGTGAAGTCGAGATTGCCAACGATATACCTCGGCGCCTCTGCACCAGTAGGTTCCCCAGAAATTGTTCTCAAGCTATCGCGCTGAGGTTCGCCAAAAAGATGGTATATACCTTGATCGTCAAGGTGATCAAGGTTACGGATGCGAAACACGATATTGCTCGGGGTAAAGTCTATAGAGAATTAGTAAAGTGAAGGTAGGGAGGAAAAACGCTACTTACCTCCATGACAAAGCCCTTGAGAATGAAAATGTGCCATAGCTTTGGTAGCCTGATAAGCCACGCGACGCGCTAGCGAGGGATGAATCCTACTCTGTAGGTATTGGGACATGGTGTTGCAAGAAGGGCCGCAAAGTGGTAGGACTAAACATAGATGACGGCCATTGGGTCCCTCGATGTGAAAGAAGCGCTTATAGGTAATGAATCTCTCGTCATTCATTTTAGAAATGATACTGTGGCACATGGCTGCTTTCTCTTCCATCATAGAGGAGTCAGAAGCAGCCACAATCTTGAGTGCCACCCAGATCGACTCCCAAGCGTCGTAAGCCAGCCATACGACGGAGAAGCCGCCATGACCAAGCTTGTGGACAATTCGGTACCGCCTTCCGTCAAAGTGATTACCGATATGAACAGGGTGAAAGCCTCCTTTTCGATAAAATTCAGGCTCCTCTGTGTCGACAATCTGGATGGTTTCAAACCGAAATGACTCGTCAGATGCATTGCTGGTAGTTTTACCAGTAGAAGGAGGCATATTTAAGCGCCGTTATTTGACTGTGAGATTTCTAGAGGATTAGATAAGGTCACGGGTTGACGACATGAGTAGAGGAGGAAGCCTCAAGTTCGTTGGTTGAGCAATTGAATCAGGCAACAGCGGATAAAGAGCCCGGCTTTGAAAGTCAAATGCCTGTAATTGGAAAGGTTTGTTTGTGCAAGAGTATATCTACTTACTAATTCACCGATGGAACTTACATGGTGATGGATCCTCTTCTCTTTTGTAAGATTAGTTAGTAACTATACCTTAACATCCGAAAGTGCCAGCAATAGATCAACCGCCCCTAATAACTCCTGTCGATTTGAGGGCACTAGTAGCTGTAGTAATACTATTGAAATGTCTCATTCATCATACATGACCAGTAAGCGAATTTCAATGCTCTCTCTGAACCTCTCAGTATATATTCCATTTTGGATATCGAAGGAACAATGGGGTGCAGCTAGGCAAGTTAGCCATAATAAAAACCAAACGGCTTAATCCAGGCGGAAGCCAACGGTGGCACAGGATTATCACCGCCAGTTTCGTGCACCGGAGTACATACCTCTAGCAACATCAGTCCGACTATCGTGGCATTTGAAAACCCATACTTGGTCCCGCATTTGATCACTATAGTAGTACCAGCGGTGTGCTGGGTGGTGATACAGGTTCAGCGACTCGCCGACATAGTGGGGGAACACAAGGTCTGTTGGTTCACCATCCCTCGCGAGATCAAACGTTGAAAAGTCTCCGAGAGTGAGAGGGAAATCTCGTAGGGGGCCAAAAAGAGGTCTCCAAACACTTTTATCGGAAAGTATCGTACGGTTAGTGGTAATGTATCAAGATGCTTGACGGTTCGGGGGGAGTGAGGCTGTACTACGAAAAGGGGCTTGGGTGATGGAAGGATATCAACTCACTTGATCACCTGAAACCTGTTCTGAAGCAAATGATCTGCCTCGTCTCCAAGATGGTAGCGTATCCTTTGGGCGCTGGAAGCTGGCGTCTGGTCTGAATTTCAGTGCGGTTAGTAACAGCCAGTGGAAAGGAGTAAACTCTTACCAATGTGTGCCGCGACAAGAGGTTTCCTCTTACGACTGCAGCCGCAGCCCTTTGACAACGGCTGTGACAGTCTGTGCTACGCGTCCAAACTAGTAAACACTGCAATGGTGAGACAGTAAACGAGGGAAAGACTTACTGTATGCTCAAAGGGGACTACTCGCGACGCGCCAAGCTTTTTAGAAATGAAATCTACTATCTCAGGGTAGTACTTTTCGCGGACAATGTGATCGATTTCAAACTCTTCGTTTGTTAAACTCGTCTCGTGGTGATCGAGTTCAAAGCCGTGTGTATCAAGGACAAAGTCAGACTCGTGGCCCCGTATATCAGTAATGCTGATGTCGTGGACCTGTTCGTGAAGCACATTGTGCTGTGGAGGAACATCTTTTCCGTCGGAGGGGACGGGGAAGTTGATAAAGTAAGGTTTTTGTGTGTCGTACAAAGGCAGACGCTTTAGATACCATAAATCTGTAACGACTTCAGACCCTGGCGATTGGAGTTAGCAGCGGAAACACAACTCTAGGTAGTGTAGTTCTTCTGATTGCATCTTGGCTTGCCTTTGTTTTCCATGTTGAGATAACTTCTATAATAAGTACTAGATAGAAGATGTATGTAAGTAGGCAATTAGTGTTGATAGTTCTACTACTGAGGCAGGGCTGGTCTTGCTTGGTAAAATGCAGATGTACTGTATAAGAAATGGAGGACAGACTTATCTGTGCTTCTGGGCAATGCCATGCATGTGGATAAATGAGTGGTTCCAGTATGACTGCTATGGGAAACGAGGCTCGGGAACAAGGAAGCTCATTATATCCATAGATGCTAAGGTATACGTACAGTAAGGGAGGTACCTAGTGGTGTGGCTGCAGGCTGCATGCGCCTGACAACCACTAAAACTCCCTGTCTGTACTGTACTTGGGCGGGGTAAATGTGGAGTGACGTGGCCCCCTCAGCCCTGAATGTCAGTCCGTGTTATCAAGTAGGTAGGTACGTACAGTAGCGACAGTAGCGACAGTGCCACTCGCTCTCACTCGCTCGCTGTTGTTTTTGCTTTGATTGTCGCACGCGAATTTATTTTGCCGTCGCGTGATCAAGACCGCGAAAGCCCAAACAAAACCGCGCTGTCCTTACCTAGGTATCTTACTTAGGTATCATACTATTGCTAGGTATCGTTGCCCTTAGCGTTACCGCTACCGCTACTATTAGCGCTGCCGTGGCCGTGGCCGTTGCAAAGCTTATTTTGCTTTCCGCCAAAAAGAAATCTCCGTCATGAACAATATGGAGCCGCCGCCGCCCTTATTTAACACTTGGCGACCGTCGACATCATCAAAATCCCTTTGGCTATCTCCGTCACGCCTATGGCTCCCTCTTATTGTTCTCATCGGACTCGTCTGGATATTGATGATGCGGATTGAACCTCCCAGCAGTAACGGCCCTGTTTTGACCGACATTTCCCGCTCACAATGCTGTCACAGCAGCAGCAATGAGATGGCGTTTTTACCTTCATCTGTTACCGTCCTTCCTTCAGGTTCTTTTTACTCTGATTACAGCGAACTGGTACGCACCTTTCTGGGTAGTTTAGCGGGCTTGATGGACCCCCCATTATCCCCATCCCCATCCATATCCGTGCTATTGACGACCCCCTCCCTAACTTCTGCTGATAGTTTCCCCTCATCATTGACCTCCCAGTTGGACTCGTCCCAGCGACAGTTATCCTGTTGACCCAAAGCATTACCGACTTGTCAGTCCAAGATTTGGACGACATCCTCCACCGCTTCCATCAGACAGACGATGTCTGGGATAGCCATTTCCTGTCCTTTGTTGTCTTTGCCCATCATAATGCAGTCAATCCCGTTAAACCCCGATTGCCAGAAGGACTCGCGGATCGATTGCAATCACTTGGTACAAAGCGAGTTGCCCTGGTCGATCAATCAAAGCTGGAACTCGATGCTCTGAGGGAGGGTCCCTACTTTGCCACTGCCACAGGACTTTTGCCAGTGAGGAAGCTTTTCCCAGATACTCACGCAGCTTTTGTTGCGTCGCTCGTTCAGTCACCGTCCCAATCGTGAGTCCCTCAATCAGCCTTCTTCTCCATGCTATACTATACTCTCCCCTCCTCGCTAACAACATATGAAAGCATCGCATATTTAAACGCAACAACGGCCGATGCATACCCAAATCAAGCCATAGCCGTTCCCTCCCGCCTCTACTTCGCGCCAGACCCCGAGAAGCCATTGAATGGCCTCAGAGTCGCAATCAAGGACAACATCGATATCGCTGGCGCCAAAACATTTGCCTCCTCTCTAGCCTACGGTCAATTCCATGGCATCAAGACCGAGAATGCCCCCGCCATCCAGCGATTGCTGGATCTTGGCGCCGTCGTCGTGGGCAAGACAGGCATGAGCCAGTTCGCTGACGCCGAAGATCCCACTGGTGACTTTGTCGACTTTCATGCTCCCTGGAACCCCCGCGGTGACGGTCTCAGGTCCCCAGGTGGGAGCAGCTACGGCTCAGGTGCTGCAGCAGGTGCCTACGATTGGATCGACTTTACAATTGGCACCGACAGTAAGCCTCAGCAGACATGCTCACCAAAATAATTATGCTGACATGGGCAAAGCTGGTGGAAGTGTACGACAACCGGCGGCTAGCCAGTCGGTCTATGGCCTCCGACCTTCAAAGGGAGCTATGAGCGTTGAAGGAACTGTTGTTATCCATAGGTGAGCTTCCGCGGCAAGAAATTGAGCCCCGGTCGACTGACGTACCATGCTTGCTTCGGCATTAGTGATCTCGATGCCATTGGTGTTCTATCAAGGAATCTCAGCGTCCTTCACACTGTCTCCAACCACCTTTACCCAGACAACAAAAAAAGGACATCAGACAAACCCTTGACCTTGATCTACCCCAGCCACCTATTCCCCGTCGAGGACGGTGAAGCGCAAGAGATTTACGACAAGGCAGTTCAGGCACTCGAGAAAGTCTTGGGCGTTACGAGACGCAATGTGGATTTCCATCAAGAGTGGAAGAGGTCCCATCCTGACTCCGAAGCCTTTACGGAATACTTCAAGGAAGTCTTCTACGATTACGTCGTCTGGGGTCAATGGAAAGAGAGATCTACATTCAGAAATGAGTACCAGGCCAAGTTTGGCCGTCCACCTTATGTCAATCCTCTGTCCAGATTTCGTTGGGAGCTTGGCAGCAACATGACTGAACAACACTTCTCAAACCTGCAGTCTAAGCGTCAAGAGTTTCAAGCCTTTATCGAGAGTATATTCGGCGAAAATACCATTATGATTACGCCGTTCAAGTTTGGGGAGCCTGACCGTCGCGACGAATACAGACCAGAGTGAGTTCTACTCAACTGCCAGATAACGCCGATGCTTCGATGCAAACTACTGACATTCTATGCTCTCCTCAAGGCCAAAGTTAAGGAACAAGGACGAATTTGGCTGGGGACTAAGGCCAGCCTTTCAGACACCCATGGCTGGCCAGCCTGAGATTGTTTTCCCTGTGAGTCAACTGCCAGTCTTCTCGTCCGTCAGCCAGCGCGAGGAAATCTATGGAGTTATTGCTTCACTCATTGGCTCTCAAGGTAAGTCTGCAATTATTCACCGATACCTGTTCTCAGCAGAGGTTAACTCCACCAGGAATGGACATGCGCATTGTTGACATAACGAACAAGTTGCTGAAGGAGCTTGGCGTTCCCCAGACTGTGCTCACGGGCCGGACGCCATTCGAGATGGATTGATATCTCGGGGGGACACAAGATGGAACTGTAAAGATGATTACTTTGAAGAAAGATGTACACACATTGCTTTGTCGTTATTTATCGATACTCTTTCTACTGTGAGCCAAGATTTCAAGGGCCCAAATAGCTCTATCTCAATAGTGAGATTACAATAGTATGGAGTTGGGTGCTACAGGCAGCGAAATTGACACTGGTGGGGATGCGGGAAAACTCAAAAGATATGCAATTCGCGATGCGGAATACGAACTTATTGTATCAATCTTGAAGAACCTCCACTAATTGGGAATCCATGGGACCATCATAACACTGAAACACCCGAGATACAAGATCAACAACCCTTACCCGCCTTCGGCTACTGTACCTCGGGGACTCAAAGTCTGAGGACGGGGGGACGGCTTGTGCTTCCTCTCCCTTTCCCGTCCGCGTTCTGCTTCACGTTCACGTTGACGCTGACGTTGCTTCAAATCGTTTCCCGCTTGTTTCATCAAAGCCTTGCCTTGGAACTGAGGATCGTTCATCCACTGAATCCATGGCTTTTCGTCAGGACGCGCTGGATCTGGAGCCCAGCCTTGCCAGGGAGTGGCTTTAGCTGTGCCATTCTCCACGACTGTCGTCGCCGACCCCGTGTCTTTGGCCTGGAAGAGTCTTTTCCAGGGCTGTTCTTTTTCCATGTTGAGTGTAGTCTATAGAGTCGTGAGCATGTTTACGGATATAATTTACCGAATAAATAGAAGAAGCTTGGAAAGGGTCCCGTACGTTTTGGGACACTGCCAGTTTGCAAAAAAAATTCGTCAGGTCTTTGATCAATAGCTGTTACTTGTAGCTGGGCTGCTCAACGTTGCAATCAGACTAATGGCGGCAAGATCTTGCGGAGGCTGGAGAAGGTTGGTGATGATTTAAGTCCTACTGGCACAAAGCAAACTCCTGCTTGTATGCGCGTATTGCCGACGTATAAAATCAGGCTCGGGAAACTGAAACACCGAGGAAATGATGGCACCACTACAATCTCCAAATGCACCGTTTGTGATGCCAAGTAGCATTACATTGAGCCGTCAGGTGGTCAAATCTTTGCAACCTCGCAACCCATGTGATTGAGGCTCTTTGCTGCACAAAAGTCCAAAAAGGTTGGAAGAAGCATAACGTGAGGAGTAGGAATACATACCTGCAGTGTGATTCAACTGCAGTGAGTCGAAATCAGGCTGTAATCATCCTTCATGCATGCATACTTTTCCCCGCTTCAAATCACAAGACAACACATACAAGACAGAGGCCTCAATGACTGCCCGCAAATCACAGTAATCCACGCTTCTTTGCGGTTGAAGAAGGATCTGCAAAATGAGGCATTTTTCCAAAGAGTCTGGGGGACCAAGCAGGCTTCTGGACTCTGGAGAGGAAGATGGTGTCAATGCTGACCACCGATAGACGCTGCAACAAATAGAATCATTGGGACTTTTCACTTTGTAATTAAGTACCAGCTTGCATTGGGAGATAAGGCAAGATAGCTACTTCCAGGCATTATCTCACTCTTAGCACACACGTCAACGTACATACGGTGATATGAAGTTGTCACATCAACGTTGGGGGCATCTCTAACCCTCAGGCGGACATACTGGCTGCCTTGAGTCTTGAGGCACATTTGATCAACACACAGAGGCTTTGGCAGTTGAACGAAGCGTCCTCTAGCAATGTAAGGCTAAGGCCTCTTGACGCGCTTACCCAATCATGTAAGGAATTAGGCCGGGGGCGCCAGTTAACCGCATCACATCTTTGCTTTGGTGAAGATGGCAAGAAGCTTCATTTTCAAAACTTGATCTTGACTGGGGAAATATTGATCGCTGTGATTCTTGATTTCTTCTTCCCTTTCGTGAGCAATCGTATACTTGGCCCCATACTAAGATGCCAACTGGTTCCAAAATGTTCAGCAAACGCCCCAGGCCAAATAGCCTTCCTCCCGGTGGAACAAATACTCAAACTCACCACCCTGAGTCCCTCTATCATAAGTTTCATCAGAAGATAAGGAATAAACTCAAAGGAACAAGCGTCGAATCAAACATCCCCGATCCTGTTGAACTTAGTACTAAGCCAGCCAAAACCACACCCGCAAGCATCTCCTCAGCCGCTACTGCTGTTCATCAGGACATCAGGTGAGACAAACCCTCTCCACAAAACCTGAAGGTTAGTACTGACTTCTGGTTCATATCTCTAGCACTCGAACATGGGAGAAACCGCTCCTGGAATTCCAAGATCAGGTTGGAGCTGAAGCCTACCAAAGGATCATTCTGACAGAGTCCATGGACACATTGAGTCAAAAGCTGCACCAAATATCTATCAAGTCGACTGAAAAGTCGCACTATGTGTCTCCTGAGTTTCTTAGCCTGCTTAAATCAGTAGGTCCCATCGCCACTGCAATCGCTCCCGTAACTCCGGAGGTAGGATCTCTCGTCTGGGGGAGTGTGAGTCTCCTTGCCGAAGTAAGTCAACTAGCTTGGAACCGTCCGTGTGACTTTGACTAACGAAGTTGCAAACAGAAGGACAAATACTGGCTATCAAAAGATATTCATAAACACCTGCTTGACATCTGCAAGGAATTCGATAGATGCAAGCGTCTTCTAGAAGCATACCCCGACAGTGCTGCGTTGAAGAGAGAAGTTGAGGAGTTCTATCAAGAGGTGGTCAAGTTCCTCGGTTTCTCAATTCAGAGTATCCAACGGCGTAAGAAAACCCCTTCTACGCCAAGTTAATGGCGGAACAGCACTGGATAAAACGTGGTCTTTTGGGATGCTGAAGCTAACTCAACCTCAGCCTCCGTCTCTTTACCTCCTCGGGAGACTGTCAAGGCTCAACTCAACAACAACATCGCACGAATAGAGCAATGCGTAGAGAGTATACAGAGGGAAGCAAACACGTTAGGTCATCAACGCCACCCTGGACAAGGACAAAGTGACTCCCAAGTCAAACAAGATCAAGATTTGCCTCTCAGCACTTTATTTGACATACCGCCAAACCAAAGATTCTCTGGAAGAGACGATATATTAAAAGCAATGAATGACCAGATGTTAGAACCAAATGGTCAGCCCCTCCAAGGAATTTCAGTTTTACTGTTTGGACTTGGAGGAATGGGCAAGTCGTCGATTACCGTCAGGTACATCTACGACAATTATAAAAAGTACGAGCCATACATCTTCTGGATTCCCTGCGACACTCGGCAGAAGCGCAATGCGGCTGTTCTGGTAGCTTGTCAGTGGCTGAAAATACCACTGGAGAACTCGGATGCTGATCTTGCCAAGGCACCTGGTGTCTGGAAACATTGGCTTGAGCATTCTGGTAAGTCCGTTTTACCACCAGACACAGCGAGTGCTTACTGATATTGTCAACCAGACAAAAAGTTCATCGTTGTTTATGATAATGTAGAGGAAAAGTCTGTGCTGGAAGAGGTCTGGCCGAAAACTTATTTGGGCACCATCATCGTTACCAGCCGTCGGAGGCATGTTGCTAATGACCTCGTGATGTATGAACACGAGATAACTTCCATGTCTCCTCTTGGTAGTCGCAATCTACTGCTCGACTTGCTATCACCTTCGCTACGAGAACAAGCCAAGAAAGATTCAACGGTGGTTGATCAGATTTGCGAATTCCTTGACGGCCTTCCTCTAGCCATCTTACTCACAGCGTCGATGATTGATGCTTGTAAGTCTTTAAGTGGTATCCTTCAAAGGCTAGAGAAATCTCGAAAGACACTCTTAGAATGGCCCGACAAGAGAAACACTGACACACCGTTGTCCTTAATGGTTGTTTGGGAAGCCAACATCAAGAATCTTTCTCCGCATTCACTTCAACTTCTACATATTATGGGGCTTTTGGATCCCGATAATTTCACAGAAGACATGGTGTCGCCTGAGATTGTTGCTTCTCAATCGTTGCCTCTCCCTCCAGACGAATCTTCATATCTCTCTGCCCTTGCTGGACTATCCGAATATTCACTTGTGCGCGGGGACAGATCATCAATTTGTATGCATCGTTTACTACAGGATGTCATTATCGAGAGAATGAACCCAGAGACGTTGAGAGAATCTTTCAACACAGCAGTGCAAATATCACTTGCTGTTTTCCCAAAGCAATCCGATGAGGGTCTTTTGATGTCTTCTTTCTGGCTGCAGTGTCAAAAGTATCGCTCGCATGTCGAGTCGTTGGAACTGCGCTATAAACAGCAGCGTGACCATCTAGACATGCACTCTGTCTATTTTCCCGAGCTAGCCTACAGATGTTCTTGGTAACAATTCACTCTGAAGACTCTGCAATAGGTATACTGATGCAATTAGGTCAATGTACGAAAGCGGTGACTACATCCGCGCGATCGATTTGGCCCACACAGGTCTTGCAATCCTGGAGGATGTCAAGTGTGAGAAGAGGCTGTTGCAAGCGGATCTCTGGACAACTATTGGCGGAGCTCAGCTTCTCGCAACAAACTCCAAAGAAGCCTACGGCAGCTTGAAGGAGGCTCTGGACTTGAGGCTGGGCGCAGTTGACGACGGTCTAATGGAATCTGACCATCCCCAAATTGCCAACTCGTATATGAGCTTAGGTACAGCAGCTCTTGGCGTCGGAAATGTGGACGAGGCGATCTATCTTGGGGAGAAGTCTATCGAAATCCGTTCGGGAAGAGAAGAAGAGCAGATCCAGATGCTCGCAATGTCCCACCATAACGTCGCCTTGGCTTCTCTCTGCGCTGGGCAACTAGACAAGGCAGAGAAGTTCTCCGAACGATCGATTGAGTTATCCAGGACTAAATCGCGGAGCATGACAAAGGAGCAGCGGCTGTAAGATTGAGGTTCGTCGTTTAATGGTGGCTGGAGAAGGCTAATGCTTCTGACTAGGGCTATGGATGCACGCAATGTTTATGGTCTGGCAAACATCTATCTCGCCCAGGGCAAATTCCTCGAGGGCAGAACAAAGCATGAGGAGGCACTATTGATCAGGCAGGACGTATTCAGGGAGAAGCACCCTTATACAGCTTGCTCTTATTGGAAGCTTGGATGTCTTTGGCAGGCCGAAGACTGGCAAAAAGCCGTGTAAGAACCCCTACTCTCTTCCTTCAGCCAAGTTTCTTTGCTCCTAGTTTTCTGGAGTCTGATAGCTCATCCACTCCTAGGAATTATTATGAGAAGTCAATCGAGATCTACAACTCTTTGTCGCTAGTACAAGCGCCATTGGGTAGGAGTTTGCATCACCTAGGTAAGCTGCTCCTTCAGCATGATCCTGACAAGGCAGGTGTTCATATCAGACGGGCTGAGGAGATTTACACTGATCTAGGGGGCGATGATTTCGATGCTGAGGAGGAGGAACCTTTCAAGAAATATGTCCATGCATTTTATAGTTGAAGGTTATCCGTCATGAACTTGAACGGGCTAGTACACGATTTTGTCTTGAAAGGAAGCACTTTGTATAAGCTTGATCAGTAGTCTAGGAAATTCCAAGCCGCACCCGTAGCTGAGAGGTTAACACCAGATAAAGAATCCTGACTAGCCCGGATACTCCAATGACAAGTGGTATCATTTGTCCAGCTGCCAAAACAGTTTGGTAATCTTGTTGAGGATTCCACCGCAATGTCAGCTCTACCATAGCGATCACATTAGACTGGGCGAGGAGAGCCACTGTAATCTGAAGCCAGGTCTGCCAGCGAGGTTTTGAATCCCTCGTCGCTACCCCAGGCGCACCCGTGACTGGTATCAGATACCGCAGTGAGGTTTTCACTCCGTCCTGCGCGACAAGCACTGAAACACGTCGTGTGTATGCGGCTGCAACGACGAGAAACACAAAACATCCAATAGAGCTCATGACTATCCCAAAGGTGCGCAAAGCGATGATCTTCCATCGGCCAAAGAGCATGGTTACGAAAACGCAATCTGGGTGTTGTTCCTGGAGTTTTTGAGCACCTCTGGACCAGAACCAGCAGCAGTAAGCGACAAAGGCACCGAAATTGATGACAGCGACGGCTCGTCGCGGTATAGACGCTTGATCATTGACAAGATCTGGCAGGTGATGTGATGTGAGAAAGCCGCCGAAACTGAGTGAGAGGACGATGATGACCTCTGGTTGATAGATGGAACGGGTTGCAGTGAGAATAACCAATGAAATCAGAACGGCGGTTTGGAATAGTTGCGAGGTAGCTTGCGTAGCGGGCGCTTCAGCGGGGACGTAGATTTGAGATGCCAGTGATGTGAGCCATTGACAGTAGAGGCCAACTCGGATCCCTATCCCGTAGAGATCCGAGTTGTGTGGGAACTTGCATGTATCCTCCATTGTTTCGCTTCAGTCTTTGCAGGTGTAGCACAGGTTAACGCGTCAGCGATCGAAAAAGGTAGGTCGCTAAATAAGTATACCGGTAACAATACCTCGATGTACCCCCAGAGTGAGGCTGCAATGTCCTCTGCCTTATCCTTGTCCCGAGTTGAAAGTAGCTTGCAGATACTTCCAGGTTTCCAACAACCCAGGTCCAACCTCGCTACCCTGCTGCATCCTTGCGCCCGTCATGACACACACAGGCGCCTCCTCCGGGCGACATGTGCACTCAGCATCTCCCCATTCTGCGCTGACACGTGTACAAAGCCAAATCCAGTAACGCATGCGCCAAGGCGTCTTGTCAAACTTGGGGAATACACAATGCGGGCCCGGCAAGCCATCCACATCGAGGTAGGTCTTGCTGTTGGTCTGTTCCTCGAAAATGCACCACATGACTTTTGCCAGGCTGTAGTTCTCCATCATTTGTCTCTCGGGGTCTGTTGCGTGTGCGAATGGCTTGAAGTAGCCCGATTGCGGATTTGAATAGAATATGCCTTTGGGCATGTGAGCTGGGTTGATTGGGCTCTCCTCCCAGGCTTTGGGTTCCTCGTCTGATGAACTCGGCCAAGCATTCGGATGCAGCCAACGTCGTGCTGAGCCGCATTGCTCCAAGTCAACCAAGACGATGTCTTCCTTTTCGGTGATGACCATGTTGTCGAGCCTTAGGTCAGAATAAAATCCGCCTTGGCAGGTATGAATATGCTTCAGCGCACTGATTAATTGAAAAATCCATTTCACCTTGGTATGCATGCTTAGTTGTGATTTCTCACCGAAGGCGGCGCAGTCTTTAAGCCTGTTGACCAAAGAGCCGCCAGTGTGATACTGCAGAATGAAGCCGCAGACTATAGCTTCAGGTCTGTTCGGCACTTGACGTGTGACGATGAACGATGGCCTGGATATAAGGTTGGGATGGCTCGGTAGTCGAAGAAGTTCTCGAAGTTCGTGGTACAGCCGTGCTACGACTCTGACAGCGCCTTTGAACACGGCTTGCGTGCCATCCGGAAGGAGCACAGCAGAGACAGAATCATGCAGTCTTCTGACAGCTCTGAGTTCTTCCATTCTCAGCGTGGGGGGCATTTCCAGTGACAACGGCTCCCAGAGCTGCTGGAGTCTGGACAAGCTAAGGTACCGTCGCTCGAGCTCGATATTAGGACAAAGCCAGACTCCGGCATCTTCACCGTTCGTATCAGAGTCGAGGTGGAATCGAGAACCCATAGTAAGTGATTCCAATAGCGAGGGGACGTTGCGCCGTCTTGACCATGCTTCTAAACGAGAAGCGATACTGCTAGCCAGACATTCAATTGTCTGTCGATCGATTACTGTTTCGCTGGTTTCAGGGTACGACGCGGCGAACAGCGTGTCAAGGGCGTCATCGTCGTCATTTAAAACACAAAGAAGATGATATGGAGGATGTTGTGCGTCTGGGTCATCAGCTAGAAATGTCACATAGAGTGCATTGTAGTAGTCGGCGCTAAAGCCTTCGATTCGCCAATGACGCGAATGGCGAGAGCCAAAGGAAAGTTCACTTGGAAGATCCATTTTTTGAGACTAAGGAAGTAAATTCAAGCCGCGTTAGAAGGTGTCAAGCATGTGCTTATTTTAAAGCTTTGAAAGCTATATACTTGGTATCTGGCATTTTGCCTTGTATTAGCCGGCATAATTCTAGGCGAAAATCCGTCGATAAGCCGTATGAGGTGCTTATCCGAGCTCTCTCTGCCTGTTGCCCTCGAAAGTAGGTTGAACCCCCATTTCACCATGACATAGTGTTCACACTGTTTGAAGAGAACTTCTTATTATCCTAGTGATAGAAGCTTAAAATTCATCGCTTTGGCGTGCTGTGCCGCAGAAGAGACTCGTGAAGTCGGATCGTACTTGAGTCAAATGGTGGAGGGCGTCTTGCACGGAGTCACCTCTGTGGTCTATAGCCTTGACAGCCGAAGTCCAGTGCTTGGCCGTCAGTAGTCCCATCACTAGAGAACAGATTTTTCTTGTGTGGAAGCCTCCATTATCATGGTCTGTATTGCTGGAACTGTTTTCCCAACTCATTCAAAGATGCTGTACAAGGGACAGCCTTAAAAGTCTGTCATGGCTCTTCGCCTGTTCTCAACAGCCCTCTTCGATATTTCGATATTAGGCGCGATTAACTCAAACGCATGAGGCACGCCGGGATAAACATGCAGCTCAACAGGAACGTTCTGCGCAAGCAGTCTCGCAGCATACGTAACGACCTCATCGCGGAATATATCAAGATCTCCAGTGTCAAGATAGGTCGGTGGCAGATTAGCTGTGTGTGTTGCCCGAGCGGGAGCCGCGTATTGCGAAACAGGGGCATCTGGGTTTCCTGCTTGGTCTCCAAGAAGCCCCGTCCACCCTACCTTATTCTCTGCCCATGTCCAGGTAGCTAAGGGCTTAAGACCCTCATTCTCTACTAGATTGCGGTCGTCGAGCATCGGGTAGATCAGAATCTGTTTGGCTACAGGAGGCTGGAGGCCTTGGTCACGGGCAATCAAACCCACGCCGGCAGCGACACCTCCACCGCCGCTGTACCCAAGGAGGGCGATTCTTGCCTGGTCCACGTTGAAATCACCTGCTCTGTTCTGCAGCCAGGTCAAAGCAGTATAGCCATCTTGAGCAGGGATGGGGCCCTTGAATTTCGGAGCAAGCCGATAATTGACACTGAAGACAGGGATAGAAGTTTCTATAACCAATTTTGACAATATCATTGCCCCTCCCTCAGCTGAGCCCATTATCATGCCCCCTCCGTGGAAATGAAGAAGAGCTGGTCCAGGGCTCGATTGGGAGTCCCTTTTTCTAAAGCTGACGACTGTGATAGTATGTCCGTCGGAAGTATCGATTGGGTGAGTGGTTTGCTCCACGTCCGGATGCACCACCTGTTTCGGGATAAAGGCTTGCATTGACGCCTCACGTCGTCTAGCAGAGCCCTCGATATCATCTAAACACAGAGGCTCAAGCTTGAACATGTTTGAAAATGCATCATGGACGGCCTGAAACTCAGGGTCATATTTAAGGGTCATTTTCAGATTCCGAGCGGCGTGGTTATTTGGAAAAGGCAGGTTTTTTTATTAAGCAGCGACATTCAGGTGCGATACTTTTCGACTTTCTGGGGCTCAGAAGGGATTAAATAGTTTTTAAAAGGTTCCCGATGTTCTTTAATAGTTACCTACTCTTGACTAGTACTACCTTATGGTATATCATAAACACGACCCGAACCGATCCGAACCGGAGTCAATTCTCACTCATACTTGCCAACCACCCAATCGATGGTCTGCAACAGTTATTTTATCAAGGTGCCCGGACCAGCAGAGACCGTTGAAGAGTTGAAGTCCATAATCTTACTTTTATGCCTTACTTTTATGCCCCTATGCTCTGATATATAGGATTTATCAATATGCCTTAGTCAAGGCTGATCTCTTCTATCTGTAGACTTTGGAACTATCCCGAGATAGCATAGGCTAAACCACTACCTAAACCCCGCAATCCGGGATTAGTAACCTTATCAACCATTCCCCTTTCACATTCTCAAGATCCGATGACAACTGGCTGACGTTTGCGCAATCTGAACTTTACTCAGGGGGCTGGGTTCATGCAGAAAAACGCGTCAAGCATCGCCGGTCCCCAAGCGGTTGCATTCCATGTAAGCCTGCAGTCTCATCATAGTGGCAAAATCACTGACACTGCTCTAGGCCGAAGTTGACGCAAGAAATACGATGAATACCGGCCCGTAGAGTGACTCATACCTAGCGCAGCAATGATGAGCGCCGCAGCCAGAAGCTCCTTGCCCGAGCTGGCGAGAAGGGTCCGAGTTCTCGGGACTCTAATGATGAGACCAGCACACCAGAAACTCTCGGGGACGAATTAATCCTTCGAAATGGAAGCCGCCCGTCTTCTCCGATACACATCAGCAACACAGATGCCTTCAACGAATGCTTCCAAGGTTTGCCCTCATGCTCAATGACAAGACTCCTCGAGGTTCTCGACCAGGCCACGTCGAGGCTAAATCAAGGCCGAGAGTTCTCAATGCTGGCCCAGGGCTTTGGAGCCTTGGCTAATTCCCGCAGTATGCTGCATGCGTGGCTCGCTGTTCGGCTATCATTGTTTCGCAGCTTCAACCGAGCTGGCGTATTCACGCCCTGCAGCAACACAGTGATGCCCTGGAGCAGCTTCGATTGAGTACGCGGAGTGAGGAGAGTCTTACTCAAGATTCTAATATCGCGACTGTACTTTTACTTCATGTATTTGAGGTGAGCACACGGCTTCTATCGAACACGATTCTTCTAAAACTGATCAATGTATGGAAATTCGAAAACTCCACTACCGACTCTCTAACGTATCTATCGGTTACAGCACCTTTATGCCTGGCCCTTGACCAACCGCCTCAAAATACTCATCAAGCTCTAGTGTTAGAAACTCTGATTTATCATGTCGCCATCATCAGTGTCTTTCGCCCCAGCTATGTACGCAATTAATAACCCTATGGTCAAGATCACCTGTTTTAGAATCTGGCGCCAATTTTTGAAGGCTTCGTAAAAGCAGGGTTATCTGCATGGTTACTTATCGAGCCTTTCGACATATTGTTCAAAGTCTCTCGTGTTTTGCATCATCGGCTTAGCGTGGACCCGAATGATATGCAAGACAGACTGCAAGAGCTGAGGAGTAGACTGAATGAGTGCCAAGTCGGATTGGGCCACATGGCAACGGCCGCTTTTTGTGGTTTTTTGTGGTTTTTGTGTGAGAATTTCTTCTGCTCTAGCAATGAGGGATCAGGATAGCTTCTTATACCCCAGTAACTACTAATAAGATTACTAATTAAGTTATTATAAAAGTATATTATTTTATTTTTAATTAGAAAACTTATCTTTATTAAGGCTATATATATATTACCTTCTAAAAGCTAAAGTTAAATGTGATTTTTTAGTGTGTTAGCTTGATATGTCTCGCTAAGGCATTATAAGCTTTAAGTATCAATCAATCAATGGCAACGGCCGCCGATCAGGAATTTTCAAGTGCCAGCCATGATGCTGAGAGTTTCCACATTAGAAGTGTCTACTCACTGGCTATCGAACTTCTTATCTCCAAAATCGAAAACCCATGTCTAGGTGCTGGAGAACCCTCAGTCGTAAACCTTTGCGGAACAGCACTTCATCATCTCGCGAGGGTGCCATCCGACTTCACAAGCCTGCTTTGGGCTATCACTGTTCTTGGCACGGGTATGACAACGAAGGAAAGTCAAGATCTCAGTGTTCTCCAGGTTGAGGCCATGAATCACTTTCTGGTGGCAGGGCAGTGAGATCTGTCGTAAGTTCCTTTCACATGCATGGGGATCAAGACCTCTGGATCGTTTTGCTGGGGCTTTGATAGAACAGAGCTCTGCGGTGGCTGATAGAGAGCAGACTTTGTCGTTGGGACTCGACATCCTATTCGAAGAGTCTCTGCTCAAGAGTGTGATTCTGTAGGGAAAGGGAGAGTACTCGGTATGGACAGTGTACTCGTCTCGAACAAATATAATTTTCAAAAAGCGTGGCTGACTGTGACTTTCTGTGCTACTGGAAATTATCTATTCATAGACTTAGCTCTCATCCGTCTTCCTCATCTTGTCAAAATCGTCCTGGATCTCAGCAAACACTTTATCATCAACAATAGTAGACCACGCAATCAAAGCCATTCCTTTCGCAGCTTCAAGAATCCTCAAAATGAGCCTCCTTAGTACCGGCAGTCTCCTCAAAAGCATGATTTTGAGGGAACGTGCCCTTTGGTGCTTCGATCCCGATGATCGCATGCAGTCCAGGGATAATTTGGCTGACGTCCCCATATCAGTCAACCCACATATGTTCTCGCTTTGACTACCCTGAGATAACGAAATACCAATACTCTCCATATGGCCCTTGAATAGACAGCAGAGAGGATCGTTAACCCACAGATCAGCATACGCCCAATCCTCCGTCACAGCCCGTAGCCAACCCTCTCGCCTCAAGACATTCCGCACTCGCTCGCTCAGTTTCTTCAAAGAGTTCATCTTTGGACTTCGAATAGAGAACTTTACTTTTGTATATTCTGGTACTGCATTCATGATCTTCGGCGCCTGAAGAATACATCCGTGGATGCGCTCAACTGGCTTTATCTGCTGTCGTAGCATTAAGATGTTGCTGTATGAAGATACCAATGCGTCAAAAGCGTTGATTCTATCCCATGTGGTTCCCCAAGCGTGGGCGCTGGCACTGTGAAATCCGGCGATTAATTCCATGATTGCGATGCTGCTTTCGCCAGCGGATCCGATTGTACTGTTTGGACGGAATTGGTCTTCGATGAAAGGGTGACTGGTATTCGTTAGAGGGTTGAATGAAAGGATGATGGAAATAGTCGTGACTTACATCATTAAAGATATATAAGCCTTCTCGTAAGCCCCAGAATTAATGAGGAGAATCTTCCCTCCGCCGTTCTCCTCAGCAGGTGTACCTAGTAATTGCGCTCTGCCATCAACGCCATACTTGTTCAGAGTATGTGTCAAAGCCAGATAAGCAGCAATGCTGGCCGTGGCGATCAAGTTGTGACCACAAGCATGGCCGAGACCAGGAAGGGCATCATACTCCGCGTTGAAGTTGACGCATCGGCCTTTGGAGCTATATATAGACTCGAGGGATGTAGGTGGGTTGTAAACCCCTCGTTGAACGGTATGGCCCTGTTGTTCAAGCAAGTCGGATATGCGAGTTTGAGCTTTGAATTCTTGAAAGGCGATTTCAGGTTCGTCGTGGATCTGAGTAAGATATTAGCCTATTGAATGGTAATCTCTGAATAGAGTCTTACCTGTTTGTTCAAAGTGTAGAGCTCATCTGAAAGGCCCTTGATGTAAGTGTCGATGGTGTTTCGTACATCTCCCATTGAGATGCATGGCCTTGATAGAAGCATTATGCTGAAATAAAGAATGCTATCAGTGTGGTATCTACCCAGCATTGAAAGGGAGATAACGGTTTCGGAATTTAGAGCACATTTTCCGCTGTCTTCTACTAATACAAGACCAAACGAAGCTGCATTAGCCTGTCGGAAGAGCTAATACAGCCTAGCTCAACTGTCCAGCCTACGGATATACCCCCGGATATTGGAGTACGAGATGAAACCACAGCCAAATCATTGGCCAACAGTCTGACAAGGATTAGTTTTAGTAAATAGAGCTTAGTCTCGGTCGAAGCTCAAATCGCCACAAACTCTCTTGGTTTTCTTTTCTCATCTGGATGATTGATCAGGCCGTTATCGCTTTCTAGCCTCTAGCTTTAGTGCGTCGGAAGAGCTCTTTGGGCTTGGTCCAAACCCCCAGAGTTTCGTGCCACCATGAACGACCGGCATTATCATCGGCAGGTTGACTATTATCGCTGAACTCCTTATCAGGAGTCGAGTTGACAAAGTCTATAAAGTCACCTCGTCGTCTTGAACAATGAACAGCATCAAACTCATCATCACATTACTCTAACTCATCATGGAGGAGCATCACCCCGACTATGAAGTCGTCCCTGGAACCGTGGACCTTGTCACTCAACCATCCCACAACACCAACCAACATGGAGACATCATCCTTGTTCCCACTCCATCCGACAGTCTAGGTGATCCACTTCGGTGGTCCGTCTGGCGGAAGAGATATCATCTCTTCTTACTCCTCATATACAGCACTGTCATGACTGCCTTGGCAACTGGGAAAGTTCTGTTTATGTTGATATTCAAGATGCGCTTGGGACATTGTCGCATCGATTAACTCACTCAACATCGGTACTTCCTTGACGCTACTGATGCTTGGTGTTGGAAATGTCCTTTTCACACCTCTTTCTCATAGCAAGTATCGTGAATCGTCGTAGTGCGCGTGCTGATATCTGGCAGAGTTTGGGCGTCGCATTGCATACCTTTCTAGTCTGGCTGTAGTGATCAGCTGCCATATCTGGCTCGCGAGTGCAAGAAACTCCGGTGACTTCATAGGGCTCACGTCCTCTTTGGTTTAGGCCGTGCACCATATCGTTCCTATCTCAATCGCTGATATCTTTGCTCATGAACGAGGTTTTGCCTTGGGTATTTACGCCCTTGGTCTGTCAGCAGGCTCTTTAGTCGGTCCGATTTGCTCTGGATACATCATCGAAACTCGGTTGGCGTTGAGTATACTGGTGGGGCGCTATCTTGTGTGGTATACTCTCTGTTGCTATCTTTTTACTTTGGAAGAGAGCAACTTCACCAGAGTCTCGGAACTACCCCAACATCCAGACCATGTAGCCCAAGAGTCTGTTTTGGAGGCTAGCCAACACGATGATAAAGGAGAAAAGCAACTACACTCCGCACTCACCAATGGTAGTGTATACAGAGTTTGCCAAGTCCTGGAGACAGACTCATTTCGACTTCAGTACCGCCCGAGGGTTGTTCTCCCAGGAACTAGGGGACAGTTTGTCAGACAGGTCTATCGACCTCTGCAACTAGCTTGGTTTCCGGCCATTGTTTGGGTAAGCTACCACATTCCCCCCTCAAACTGACGATATACCTACCTAATGCAGAGTGGTCTTGAGTATGGGGCTTGCGTATCATGGATTACCGTCTTGGGAACCACTACAGCTTCCATCTTGGGCTCATCACCATATAACATGAGCAATGAATCCTTGGGTCTAATCTGGCTACCTCCTCTCATCGGAGGTCTCTTCGGGTAAGCTTCCTCACAATACAGCAATACTTATATATGCTAATCCCCCATCAGAGACTTGATCGCGGGTCCTTTCAACGACAAGCTTGTCCTGTCCCTCACACGCGGAAACCGCGGCTGGCTCGAGCCAGAGTTCCGTCTCCAGGTCTTTATCCCCATGGCATTCCTAATGCCAGGCGGCCTTCTACTCTACGGCGTCGGTGCAGCTAATGCGTTACCTTGGATCGATCCTGTTGTCGGCATGGGACTCGTTGGCTTTTGGGTTGACTGCTGCACCTGCGCTTACGATGGCTTATGTTGTTGACTGCTACAAGGAGGTTGATGGTGAAGCTATCACGACTGTTATCTTGATTAGGAACATCATTGGCTGTGCCATGACATTTGGTATTCAACCTTGGATCGACAGCATGGGTGTGCAGGATACTTTTATCCTGGTCTGTTCCCTGTCGTTTATTATCACTGTATTTGCGGGTGCATTCATCATCTGGGGAAAGAAGTTTTGTCTTCTTACCAAAATGGCATATCTGAGCTTCGCGGGAACTTCTTCTGGGGAAAACTAAATACCGGAACACTTATTGAGTCAATCATGTTCCCAAACGCCCTTGGTTATCTTATATCTTTCTTATATAGCCATTCTCATAACCAAATGTACTTTTACAAGACATAGTTAATTCCTTACACCTTGGTCAAGTCCTTCAGAATCTTTCGACCTCTCACACAATCATCCTCGTGACCAGGCTCTCTGCTTGTCTCCTCAATACCACCCTGAATCCACGCCTGCACAGCCTCATGCTCAAACAACCGATCAGCATACTCCTTCGCCGCACCATCCAGCTCAATACCATACGTCTTGACCCTCGAAGCAATAGGAGCATACATAGCATCCACAATCGTGAACTTATCACCCGCCAACCACGGTCCACCAAACTTATCCAACCCCTCTTTAAAAAGCTCATTGAAGCGGTTGATATCCTTCTGAAGCGCTTCACTCGGTGTTCCAAGCTCAATCCTCAGCCCTACGTTCATAGAGCACTCATCGCGAATGGCATCAAAGCCAGAGTGCATCTCCGCAGCGGCGCAGCGTGCAAAAGCGCGCGCTGCTGCGTCGGTTGGCCAAGCAGCGGGGTATTTCTCAGCGATGTACTCGCAGATAGCTAGCGAGTCCCAAACAACAATTGATGTTTCTCCATCGTGAAGACAGGGGACTTTTCCAGTTGGTGAAAAGGTGAGGAAGTCGGGTTGGCGACGACCAGGTTTGAAGAGGTTCAGTTTCTCGTCGAAGGGGATCTCGAGGGCTTTGAGGAGAACCCAGGGTCGCATTGACCAAGAGGAGTAGCGTTTGTTGCCGATGAAAAGTGAGTAAGTCATTTTGATCTGATTTTTGGATGATTCGTGGTGGTGAATATCGTGAGGTTGGAGATGGCTTTTTTATGGTGTTGAGGAAAAGCCCCGCTGGGCGCCCTAGTGTCTAATTTGCACGCCCTTCGTGTACTCCGTGCAGGATTTGTAATCATGATTGAGTTGCTGGCCTCTATCACGAATGAAGCAGGTGAGTAAGTTATTTAGCATTGTGTTGTTTATTATATCATTAAAGAATTCCCTCTATGTATTTTATGCCGGGGTAAGATGCCACATTTCTTCCTTTATGTACCCAATAAAAATAATGTTCCATCCTTGCAAGGATGCCGATCTTTTTCGTATATGAAATTGACTTAGACGGTATGCTTGGGTGGCGAATAGGCTGGTACAGGTTCCTTTCGTCGAAGCATAGCGTCCCAGAGTGCAAGGCCAGTTTCGGCAAGGTGGATGATGAAGAAGGGGATAAGGTTGTACTGCCAGCCTCGCATGAGACGCAGGTGATGTTCGATATCGTTTCTCTCATTCGAGTTGGTAAGGTCGAGTTTCAAGAATGCCGAGAACCAATTCTGCGGTGTCCACGACTGGAGGGGATATTTCTCATCATCATCCAGACCCGCCGCAACACCAGGGTTGATGCGTTGCCCGTTATGATTATTCGTAACAACAAACGTATAAATAAGAGCCGTGAGGATAAGAAGTAGACTGAGGACGTTGAAGACCAGCCACGTGTTGTAAAATAATCGACTGAATTTCCCAGGGTTTTGTCTGTTGCGAAGAATCAAAGCGATGATTCCTCCGCAGCCGATGAGGACGAATGCTGTTCCCGCTGCGCCGTTGCTGGTATGGCCCTGGTCAACGATCAAGTTTGCAGGCTCGCCTTTGAGATCATGTCTTGTACCGCGGTACTCGAATGAAAAAGTTCCGCTGGCGTTGCCGTGTAGCCAACCGACCATGCTTGAGATGAAGGAGAGTTCGATGATGGAAACCACCATGAGAAGCCCGAGGGCGACGTACAGCAACGGTCGTACGAAAGCCATGTTTCTCTAAAATATTAAGGAGAAAGGAGATAATAAGCAATGAATACTTTTTTTTCTTTGGCTTGGATCTGGGATTGGGAGATTATTTAAACTGCCGTGATGCCGAGCTCAGCCCTACTAGTGCTGACATTTTCTCATCCCATCTCCACAGCGCCTTGGAAGTAATGTAATCAGCGGAGATGGGATGTTTCTACTGGCCAGCCCTGCAGTAGCTTGGCTTACGGGATAACATAAATAGCTGTAAGCGTGGAGTTGCAGGGTCATGCACAGCACCCATTGGTTTACACCGCCACTGATGCAGAGATGAGGGTGTTGGTGGTCTGTAAGCATACTTGCGAGGCTTAGATAGAGCGCTTCTTTATTTTAGTTAAACTATGGATAGTTTTGCTGGGTAGCTCCGGCGCTGATACTTGTTTATCCAATTAGGTTTTGTTTCGAAACGGTAGGGGATTTTTGTGGGTTTGTTCCGGCTTACTTGGACTTGTCATGGACTAATGGACCCCAAATTGTGAGATGTGAAAGTGGGCTCGGTGATTGCGAAAGGATGGGTGGCATTCCGCTTATGTTGACGTGGCCACCACTGTACTCTAGTGGCAATATTTCCAGTTGATCATTGTTTTTGCTTAGTGAGACGGGGTTAGCACCGGAGTCTAAGGTTATATCCTCCTCAAAATCTCATGATCGCCCAAGCCTGCTTTCAGACCCGGAGTTTGCATCTATTGATAGTACCCGTCAGCTTCACTGCGGCTCTTGGCGAGTTTTCGGCTTCTCAGCGGCTATCAACACTGTCGGACCAAAATCTTGCTCAAGCCCTGTATCTACGTTAACTCCATGCCTCGCTTTGTCAACTTCTTCACTCGTGGCGAAGCGATATGACCGGTGTTCTACATCATCAGCTAGAATCTCACTTTGTACTGATACACTTACCGCAAACACTGAATCTATCACCCTGCACCAAAAACGCAGCAATGCCTCGATGCGTGACGACCATGATATTCTTATAGCCCCCCGTCCTAGCAACATCCCTCAACCGCCGCCGAACTCTCTCGGCTCGTACCGTCGCATCATCCGGGGTATGCGGCGGAAAGTCCCACTTCTCCGGACAACCTGAAAAGTCAAGGTTTGGAAACTTGTATGCTAATTCTTTCCGTGAAATCCCCTTGTTGCAGGTTGCGTCGTGGGCTTCGCGGAGATCTGGCCATACTTGGACGGGAGTTTTTGTGCTGTGGAGAAGATACCGGAAGACGATGTACATTGTTTGTATGGTTCGCGTCATGGGCGATACGATTATTAGATCGGGTTGGACTTTTATGGTTTGTTGGATGGTGCGGGCTTGACGCGAGCCTAGGTCTGTTAGGGGAGGGTCGCGGTGGGGATAGCCTCTTTCGACGCTGGGTTGTCAGCGTGGTGCAGATTGTGACGGAAGGGTGAATTACTTGTGTAGAGCCTGACCATGGCGCAAGATGTGAATTGTTGTCATTTTTGGGTGGTTATCCGGTATGTATGTGTTGTTGCTCTTATCAAGGATGGCTGTGATGCTACTGTAAGGTGAGTGAGTGAGTGAGGGGTCTTGGAGTTTCACAAAGACGTCACGGTGTTAGCGTGCTCAGCTGAGCTTAAATCGAGGCCTTGAAACTTGGGCATTGAGCAAAGGCTGGCTGAACGCAGACATTCTTTTATAACAGAAAAAATTATTCCCAAAGAGACCAGTTACCGTTATGTTACATAAAGCTTATAGTGAGAAACCTCGACCCTTGTGACCTTCAACCCCGCATCACAATCTCAAGCCTCTGTGAAGATAAGCAACGAACAGAAATGGTTTCCCTCAACAACATTATGCAAAACTGGGTTGTGTAATTATTTGACGCCAAACGAGATAGGAATGCACCGTGCTCGTTGGACACGCCATATATAGTATTGTTTCCTGAAATCCCCCGTTGCGATGAATGCGATCTTACTACTACAGGGTAGTCCAGACATTGCTTCATATGGGGTATTGCGTACCATTTCGTGATTGACTTGCATGCTCTAAATCGATGAAAACAGTGAAGAACTCGGTTCCACGCGGCCTGCTAAGCGTATCACGATACCATATACCTGTTCGAGTATCTTTCCCTGTCTGGACCGAAGTTCGATGTCCGGTACGCGTATAGGTGTCGGGCAACTTCAATAACGTCCCCAATTTCGCTGCAACATGTTTGAGCCTGTAACCAGGCAAACAAACGGTCATATTCAATTCGCCCCTTATTCCTGTCAATTAAAATGACGAAACCGATCCTCTATGCGCGTCTTGCCAAGAATGGTGGTTTATTCCGGTCTTCGCTGGAGGTGGTTTAGCGGATCTTCAATCTCACCTTACCCATGCGCTCGCAAGGCCCTGGATCTTTTATTTTTCCTTCCATTCCAAAAGCAATTCCCGCCCAATCCACATCCGGCACCAGGGGTTCAACTCACAGCGATACACCCTCTCACCACCACCATATCTTTCGTCACAGGAACCAACTGATGAGCACGACGATCCGATATTGAGATTCACGAGGACGATAGTCGAAGCGAAGAAAAAGCGGCGCTGAGCGCCAGAGGCGTAGCGAGAAGAAACACCGAATCTCAAACGACCCCCGCGTGGAGATTCACTGCGACGCTTGCGGCTCTGGGCGAAAACGACAGCTGTTGGCTCCTTCGACTGCCGATCACCACACACCCCTCGCCCTCCTTTAACGCACGGCTAGACGAGAACAAACCACAAACGCAACCATACCTTGCCTTACGCCCCCCCAGGGCCAGATCCTCTCCAGAACCAGAACATGCCTCCCAAAACACCAAACAACACGGGCACGCCCATCTTCTCAACATCCATCTTCTCCTCCAACGCCGCTTCCCGCCCTACCACGCGCGACGGCCACGCCGTCGATCCCTTAAACACAAGCATCCTCCCCCCCAAAGACCGCAAAGCCTCGTTCTCCCGAAAGGCATCGCTGTCGAGCAGACGCGGGAGCTCGTTTGGCAACGGTCCCAACGCTTTTGTCACGGATGCTACGGCGCCTCCTGCGCTGCCGGATTACGCTCTCTCTGCTGCTGCAAAGGTAGCGCCTAGGCCAGACGGTGTGGAGGCGACGGCGCCGGTGGAAGGGCAGATGCTGAGTCGCAGTGCGACGGGGTCGACGACCCTTCATGGGGGCATTGTGCCGAATACGCCGATTGGGATAATGCCGAATGGGGCGGTTGGGACGTCGGGAATGTGGCAGCAGAATGAGGCGGGTATAATGCATCATCATGTTACGGAGCTTGCGAATAAGCGCATCGCGACGTTGGAGTATCTGCGGAAAGCGTATGTTGGACCTTGAGTGAAGTGATTTGGACGGGTGCTAACGGTATATAGACACGAAGGACGGATTTATTGGTTCAAGACATATCTCTTCGAAAAGACGGATCTTAGTCGCATGCCTTCCCTCGACGCTCGGAAGCTTGGTCGCAAAGCAACGAACCATCTCCTCCTCGGCCTCTCCCTCCCAACAATCATCGACCTTTACTCCTCCACCTCGATCGAATTCCTCCGAAGTCTCAACTCGCTCCTCTCCGAATTCGATTCCTTCCAACAACTCCACGGCGAATCATCAACCGCTTCATCGCTCACTCGCGCACGTCTGCCAAGCATGTTTCGTCGTCCAGGCGGTAAATCTCGTCGCTCGACATCAGCAGCTGACATGCACCCCATGGTTGACGAAATGGCTTCCCTCCCCGCTGCTGGTGGCCCAGCGCCATCGGTAATGAACTTTGCAGCTGCTGAAACAGATCTCCTCCCTGGAGAAGAGTATACTTTTCTGCTCACGCCTTCGTTACCGTTTGACCCCGATTACTTCGAGACGTTTGCGACGTTGTGTGATGTGTTGATCGATTGCTACACGAGGTTTCTGGCGTTGGTAGCTTCACCTAGAGAGTGTTCTGCACCTGTCGCCGAACTCTTCACGAAAGCGGATTCGCGCGTGCGCAAGATAATCGTGCAAGGCATAGTACGAGATTTCGAGGAGCAGAGCCGAAGTCATGTCAAGACGGAGGTGGCTAGTATCGGAAAGGTTGTCCTGGGAGGATTAATGTGAAATGGACTTGAATGCATGGAGTTAGCTGGGAGCGCGGTATCCGAATCGGATACATGCTGGAGTTTGGTTCGGTTCTTGATACGTATAATGGCACGAAGATATGAAGCGTCGGATATCGTCATCTATTCAGCAGTTTTGGGTTCCCTACAGCGGGTTCTGTACATGATAATACAATGTCTATGCTACAGTGTTGTACACATCTACTTCTTGCTATTGAGCTTCTCTTTGGCTTCTTCTTCAGCCATGAGGAGTTCAATATCCTTGTTCACAAGCCAATCTTTTGCGCCGTCCATGATTCGATCTAGCTTTTCACCGCCCTCGAGAACATTCGGTAGGTCGTGCACATCAACGCCTGCGCGATGGTCGGTACATCGGTCTTGGTTGTAGTTGTATGTGCGAATCTTATCGCCTCGTGTGATCTGTGTCTTTGACAGAACGCTGTTTCTCAGCTTGGACGCTTCCTCTTCACGAGCTTCTCGTCGCTGATCAGCAATTCGCGAACGAAGCAATTTCCACGCCTCTTCCCGATTCCGCTGCTGCGACCGATGATCCTGCATCGACACAGTAGTACCCGTAGGCAAATGCGTCATCCGAATAGCAGACTCCGTCTTATTAACGTGTTGACCCCCGGCACCTCTCGCCCGCATCGTCTCAATCTTGACCTCTTGGGGATTAACGTAGAAATCACTCTCCGGATCGTCAAAGTCGATATTTGCAGCGCCGTTCTCGGGGAAAGAGGGGAGTACCCAGACTGCGACGGCGCTGGTGTGCACGCGACCTTTTGTCTCGGTGCTGGGGATGCGTTGCACGCGGTGCATGCCTGCTTCGCTGCGGAAGATGTCGAAGGCGCCTTGGTCGTGGACTTCGAGGATGGCTTCTTGGAGGGGGTTTTCGCCGGCGGATGAGGAGGAGTCTCCTGCAGTATCGGCGAATTCGTACTTTACTACTGTGTGGCGGTAACCGCGGCGCATGCACAGCGCTTTGTACATCTTGAACAGTGTGTCCATAAAGTACCGTCCCTCAAGACCGCCTGGTCCAGGACGGAATTCTAGCATGCATGGGAAATCGGCGAAGGGATGGCGGGGCGTTAAGCTTGCTGAGAGTCTGCGGGCGAGGGACTCGAGTTTTCCAGTCTCGGAGGAGAGTTCATCGCGGGCGATGGCAGCGAGATCGGCGTCTTGGTCGGGGTCGTCGAGCATGGAGGTTAATTCGGCCACGGAAGCTTGAGAGGTTTGCCATGCTTTCAGTGCTTCAGCCACGCGGGATAATTCGCCGACGCGTTTCGCTATGGTAGAATCGAAGGAGTTGTTGAGGGTTTTTTGGAGATCGTCGTGTTCGGTTGTTAGGGATTGAGCCCGCTGGAGGAGGGCGGGTGCGAGCTGTGGTGAGGCATCTGCGATGGTTAGCGGGGACACTTTGGGGAGAGGAACTGGAGAGGGAGGATGTACCATTGGTTGCGAAGCGCACGAATTGGCGCATGTGAGAGCGTGTTAATGCTCTTGTGCAGGTTCGGCATATCCATGGTGTTGCGGACATGCTGGGGAGGGGGTGGTGATGTTGGTTTTAGGAATTTGATGGTGGTGAAATTTTAGAGGCATTCATTGGATGCCGGGATCTAACTTAGCGGGCATACAATTGTGCGGAGTTCAACACAACACCTCATGATGAATATGCTTCGATTTTATGTGCATAAAATATTGATTCCTATAGTATTATAAGTTAATAAACTTATTTTGCTTAATATTTACTAACTGGGATCACTGGCGGTACATAAAGGGCGGTAGCACAGCCTGATCTTCCGCAGCCCTTGTTGCCCGGCCCAATCTGTAACGTTAAATGCTAGGCAGGTCGTAGTCAGAAAGCTTGGTGTAGGACTTGCCAGCGAGGTTCTGAAGGTTCTTCTGGGGCTGCAGTTCCTCGTGATTCAGTTCAATCGACCATCCAGCGATGGCCAACGCAAAAGGACGACCAAAGACGGCGCTGGAATACGATTCTGCAGGATCTGCCATGCAGCTGGAAGCGTCGCCCAGAATCTCCATCATTCGCAGAGCATAATGTTTCGTCTTCGAGGTTTGGATGAAGTCATCCAAGATATTCGTCTTCCAGTGATCATCAGTATCTTCCCACTCGCCGCATGGCCTCCAGGTGCTCTGACCAATTTCCCCGGCCTTTAGATTCGCGTTGAACAGTCATGCCGGCTGATTGATGGATGGCGGGATCTGGAAGTATTTCACAATTGTCTCCGGTGGAAACCACGACATTGGGCGTCTCTTTACCCTCAACCATGTGAGATGACGGCTGGTACACTGATGAGATGGATGGCATGAGGCCGTCTCCATCAACAACTTCGACTCCTCTGCCGAACTTGTCGATGACAATGAACTTCTTGAACTTCACTTGCCCATGAATTGCGGGAATGAACACTACCTCGGGATCAACGCCATCTCCGTAGGGCAGTGGATCGCAGTGATTGCGAATCATCCCCAGAGTGTCGGCAGTAAATCCAGCAGCTCCGCCCGCGGCTACCGCTTCAGGCATCGCAGTCCCATCTGAAAGCGTTGGGCGGACATGAGCTGTCCCGCTTATCAGGAGAGGGAGGGATCTTCGACTTCCACATTGATGGATTTTGGACTAGGGTCCCATTTTAATAAAGTGTGCGTGCTTCCATGACAGATATGCCGAGCAGGTTCCTGAGATGTTGTCTAATTCGTCACCTCAGCTTGATCCATCTTGATCTTGTCCAGCACCCATGCCAGGAGCCTTACCCATCCATGGATCGTCGTTTATGTCTGCATGCCATCCAATCACTGAGTATCCAATCTCTGTACCAGCAGGTACATCGTCCAAGAGATCGTGGGAACTGAACACATTGGGTTTATGAGGCTGGTAGTCTGCGAACAAGATATTGCCTACACTGTTGCCTTGGGTGGTTTGACGCGAACGATGGCTGAATTATCTGTACTTTCGACCCATCCTTCCAAGTTTCTCTTCTCCTGGTCGCCTAGGAAATACTCTCCTTGAAGCTCAACAATACGCTCATCTGTCGAATTCTCAGACGCGTGGATATATAATTTAAATACTTATTGAAAATCTACTAAACCTAAAGCCTTTCTAGTCGGATATATATAAAGGAACACATAACTTCCTTATCCTTGTGATCACGCATAAAAAGCTCCTTAGTTCTAGTAACCCAATCTTGAAGCAGACCCTCCTCCTCCTGTTTGGTATAATCTCCCTGAGATCCCACCTGAAGAGCCTTGGTAAAATATCCAGAGCAAACAGCCATCATCCAATCGATCACAATTTCTGCGTATTTGTGGCTTGCCTCATGACTGGGGTCCGACTGAATATTGAGCTCATGAAAAGCCGGATGCATAACATCATCTTCGAAAAGATCGTGAACTTTCCAAGTCTGCGTGAACTCGTCCATGACCTTTTTTACATCGCTCAGAGTTCGGTTGTAGGTGGGCACCCGGAAGGCTTGAGCGACAGATACCGGAATCTTGCCCTGCTGAACCATTTGGATCATGGCGTTGCGACAGGCGTCAACGGGTCCGCTATAATTCTCATATCCCGCAGAGGCCTGGCTGACGAAAGAGAGAATGAGGGATCCACCAGATACGATTTCTTGAGAGCGAAGCTTGAGAAAGGTTGCGAGATCAACATGAGCTTGCTGCTGGAGGAGCGTGGACTCATCTTGGCCGTCCTCGGTGGGTTGGGGAACATGATCGAGATGATGGAGGGCAGCGAGAGAGAAACCAAGATGTGCAGATTTCGGTGGAATGACTTGTTGATAGAAGCTGCGGGGGATTATACTAATGAATAAGGGATGTAGAAGTTGGTTTCCAACTAGTCCATCAGCCCACGTCGTGACGGTCTTGGACAGTGTACAAAAGTCATTTTCCGGGCGGTCACTGAAAAGTAGTTCCAGTGATCGAGCAGGGATGGACTTCAAAATTGCCTCCATTGGTTCTAAACTAGAGAGCTATGAGTACGTGGAGCACAACATCGAGGTGATAACTCACGAGTTATTCCCGTGGGCTGATCCATATTCCACGATAGATATTCGAGTAAAGTCGACCTTAGATATGGCCTCAGCTGCAGTCTGGAAAAGCGGCAGGGCTTTGAGCATAGCCTCATGTTGAAGGGCTGCATGTGAACTGTAAGCGCCGTTACCCTGCATGGGGACGTTGTTGACATGTGACTTGTCTGCCATTCTGAACAGTGGATAAGAAGGAAGAAAGCTAAGAAGGAAAAGTTATACGTTGAACTCGATCAAGGAGGGTGCTCAGGGATTATATACTTGCACGCACTCAAGTCTGGCTGAAACGGACTAGCTCCATTCGATTACTAACATTGGCTACATCTACCTCAGAGCGAATATGACCTGCAAACATTACATGGAAATATAGTAAGCACCTGAGAAGAGGAAGCTCCCCTTGTCTGATTATACTGCATCATCAGTAGGCTCTCTCGCCTTACACTAGTTTTTGTTCAGTGCTCATTTTCTAGTGGTCTCTATGGAAATCGCTCTGCGACCTCACTCGCAAGAAGAAGAAGAAGACCTAAATTTGCATTCAGAAGCCTCGTTGGATCTCACACCTATTACTTCTTCACTTCAGATATTGCTTTACATCAAAACCTCTTCTTTACCCGAACCTTGTAAGAGTCCGCCTCTAGTTGCTGCGCAATGCGGAACACGGTCGTCTCATCCTGGCCCGGAACATACTCGAACGTGAATTTGCGCAGAAGAGTTGTTAGGGAAATGTGCATCTCCTGCAAGGCAAAGTTCTTTCCCACACAGACTCTGCTCCCGGCAGAGAAAGGCCAGTAGGGCATAGCGGAGGTCTGATTCTGAGAGTAGATCTCGAGCCATCTCTCGGGTATGTACTTCTCAGGCTGCTCCCAGATACTGCCGTCAAGATGGGCTTCTTGAGTGTTGGGGAAAACAGTAGTGCCTCTGGGAATCTTGTAGCCAAGAAGAACCTCTTGCTTGGATGCCTCGCGTGGACTTCCAGTCGCCTGCCCAGGAATCAGACGCATAGTCTCGTCGATGCAGGCTTGGAGGTAGATCATGCCAGTTTGAGAGTAAGCACACTCGGTAACCCGGTCGGGCTCACTTGGAGGATACCACTTGTCAACTTCTGCAATGAGCTTCTTCATCACTTCGGGGTGCTTCAGAAGCTGGATGACTGTGAAGAGTTCTGCGTTTGCTGTAGTCTCACTTCCTGCGGCCAGCAGAATTACACTCTCATCTTGGACATCTGAGGTGCGGAATTCAGAGCCGGGTGAGTCGTCACAGACATCGACAAGATGCTGGAGAAGGTCTTGATGCTTGACAGCTCCAGCCTCCTTGCGGCGCTTGTCAACAATGTCAAATGTGAACTTCTCGATGTAGGGATCTCGCTTGGGCAGAAAAGGGATGTATTTGATCCAACTGATGAGTTGCATCACGGCAGAGATTTTCATACCAGCTTTCAAGCGGGAAGGCAGAGGGTGACTTCCATTCTCGACAACGTGAAAGCTACCACCAAAGGTGGTAACTCCAATGGTGTCAATAGCCAAACCGTGAATAAAGTGCTGAAGATTGATAATAGTACTCTTAGAAGGGTTGTCGCAAAGCTTGTTGAGATGAGCAACACCAGCATCAACACAAGATTTCATGAGAGGCTCCAGACTACGGATATAGCGGATACCAAACATGGAAGATAGCATGCGCTTGCGCCTAGAGTAGGCCTTCTTCTCAGTAAAAGCGAGAAGTGTTGGACGATGGAAATCTTGTCTAAAATTCCCGTAGATAGCTTCGGACTTGACCCAGTCTTCGCTCTGGATGATACGCTTGATTTCCTGGGAGTCACCAATAGATATCATCCCGGGAGCAAGGACTACAATGGGGCCATATTTGCAATGAAGAGCACGAGCAAACTTATGGCTAAAAGAAATATCAGAACCAATGTTGGGATGCAAGATTTAGTTTGCATACCTTTTACCCTTGAATGTGGCAATCTCCAGTGGCCAAGGGCTGAACTTGTTGATGAGAGGGCCAGGGATTGAGATGACGGGTGAAAACAGATTTCGGAGGAACTTGGTTTGGTCAGGAGAAGATATAATACCTAGAAAGTTGATGACTTACATCAAAAACTCTTGGTACGAGGATAAATAAGACGATGAAAGCGCCGACAGCTTTGGTGGCTGTCAAGCTCTTCAACACCTCAGACACCCGTTGTACCAAAGAATCTGACTTTAGATCCAAAAGGTATTGAAGTGGCTTAGACTCCATGACGAAAGAAGTGTTGTACTGTATGCTGGTCTCTAGCCAAAGAGAAAATGAGGATTACAATCAGTGACTGGAGGCAGGGGCACTATAAACTGCCGTGAACAGCAGCACTCAGTTTAGTGAATTGACACGAAACTTGTAACCAAGTCCGTTTTGCAAAGCCTCCTAGTACAATAGAAGCACACCGTCTCATAGTCAGCCTCGGCACCTCCCGGAACGGATAATGGCTTAGGTGACACTTGCATTGACGAGCCGATGGATCGAGTCAGGCCATATCTTCATGGTAAGACGTAAAACCATCCAGTGGAAGTTACATGCAAACCAAAAAGGGCATATGATGGGCAATGCATGGGAGTTACGGCAGGACTTACGCCAGTGGCACAGTTGTCTTGGTTGCAATGTGGGTAAAAGTCTTTTACGAATGTCCATATATGGCTAGGGTTTGTAGCGGCTAGATTAAGCAAATACGCTGATCAGTGCACCGTAGCAATATATGCATGTCGGCGCAATCCTTCAAAGCTAGGTACATAGTGCGTATATATACCCATGAACTAACTATCGAGGTGCTGCATCTGGGCGTAACACTCTAGTGCCGGCAGGGGTAGATTGAACAAACATACCCCCCCTCACTGCAAGTCTTGGGGGGTGATTCTATCTCACTTGTACAAATACGTAGACTTTGTCTGACAGAACGACAATAACCCTGACAGCCCATACTCAACACCTAATCCACTCTGCTTATGGCCTCCAAACGGCACATAAGGATCCGGCTGAGGCGGGCCGTTGATGTAGACATTACCAGCTTCTAGCTTAGCGGCTACACGCCTAGCCGCTGAAACATCACCACTCCACACACTCGCGGCTAGCCCAGTCTCGCTATTATTGGCCAAAGATATCGCTTCATCGAGGGATGAGAACTTGATGCATGAGACGATGGGACCTACGGGAGCGTGTAAGTTGATGCAAAAAAATGACTCGAGTTATCACCTCAGGCCACGTACCAAAGTTTTCCTGTTGCACGACATGTGCATCTGGGGGCGGGTTCTTGAGAATAGTGGCCCGAATGAAGAATCCTTCGGCAGCCTCCGTCTTACCCAGCGATAGCAGCTCATAGCCGGCAGCGTTTGCGTCTGCGAGAGCTCGTTTGAGCCTAGCATGCTGCATCTCGTTCTGGATCGGTTCGATGCCAGACGCTAGATGTTTTGAGGCTTCTGCGAGCTGAGCCACGACTTCATCGAAGATGTCTTGGTGGATATACATGCGGCGTGTGGCAATGCAGACTTGACCAGCGTTAAACCATAGACCTCCTGCTAATTGGGGGATAACAGTTTTAATGTCGACATCTGGCAGGATAATGGAGGCATTATTGCCAGCACTGTGCCACCAAGTTAGCATTGAACGTTTCCATTCAAATACACTTACGTTTCGAGGGTTACTCTCTTCATTGTGTCAGCTGCATCTCTGAGGATCTGTTTCCCAGTAGTAGTAGACCCCGTGAAAGTGATCTTCTGAATTCCGGGATGCTTGACCAGCATAGGGCCCAAATCATCGTGACCATTAAGTACCTGAAGAACTGACGGAGGAAATACTTGCTGAGCTAGCTCTACAAGCTTCATACTCGAATATGGAGTGAAGGGGCTATATCAAGTCAGCGAAAGATGGGGAGAATAGTATATCTGTGAGTTGACACACGATGGTTTGAGGATGACACAGTTCCCCGTAGCCAAAGCAGGTGCAATCTTTCCCAAAGCTTCTAGATATTAGCTTGATGCTCCTTGATGAGAGGAGTGGAATTACCGAGCATCAAAGGAACTGCCAAGAGTTAACAAGGATTAAAATACTCTTCAGAGAGACAACATACAGTTCCAAGGGCAGATGGCAGCAACAACTCCAAGAGGCTCGTGAGTAACAATAGATGTTTTCTTGTCGTCCTCGGTAATTTCTTCGGGGATTTCATATTTTGCTAACCCAGTTAGCATCGCATGCGGCTACTGAGAAGGTCTGTTGAAACAAACACGGATATCGTAGCCATTGCGCAGCGAAATACACTTCTATTGCTGCATTCCCAGCCTAGTAAGCTTCTGAATTAGCGTGCAACTGTCCTTTGAGGTGAAAACATGTATCTCACTGTTCTTCCGCACTCAGTCGCGATCAATTGGCAGAATTCGTTGGCGTGGGCAAGATAGAGATCAGCGAACTTCTCTAGTAACTCAGTACGCTGCTTGTAGGTCTTTTGAGACCATGCGGGAAATGCTTCTTCTGCAGAGCGAACAGCTTCTTCAACGTCATTTGCGGTAGCGACAGGGGCAGGCCACAGAGAGGAACGATCCAGCGGATTTACGCCCAAGGTGGTTTCCCTAGCACTGCGAGGCTGGCCAGCAATGATGTTGTAGAACGTATCGAAATTCATGGTCAAAGACGTTTGCAAAGTATAGGATGTATTGTGAACAAGTAGAGCTATGCGGGAGTTTGAGTGATGGGACGCTCGGAATTTATAGCGCGATGAGGCCTGTAGCGGAGCACGTTCAGCGCTTTAAACCACTGAAGAGCTACAAACTTGACGCCAATTTTAGCGACGCAGTGCCCTGTCAACACGCAGGACAGACTCAGAGGCGGCTTACGCAACTGTAAACAAAATTTCATCAACAACGCAAGGCAATAATGAGATCAGATTTAGTAGACAAACAGATTCAGAATTCAGGAACATAGTTAGTTGACTCAAATTATGGTATAGAAACAAAGAATCTCAGGTTATAGCCCTTGAATACGAATTTTATTCACGTTCTTCAGCGTGTTCAGTCCCTCACAACGCCCTCCTCACTCGACATGTTATTCGAGTTGGGCTTCTCCTCCTTCAACCCAAACTCAGTATTGAGTTCATCACGCAATGTCAATGAGCGAACAAAGAAACAAAGAATAAAACCCAAAAAACAAAATGCGAGAGACACCTCCCAAACAACCTTGAGTCCCTCTAGATACACCTGAATAACTTGGGCCTTGAGCTCCGGATTGGGAGAGAGACTCTTGATGAAGTGCTGGGTTGCATGCTCGTATGCCCCTCCATCAACGAGAAGACTTTTGACTGTCGAGTCTGAGATCCTCGGGGCCGCATGATTGACATGGTTATTGAACACAGCAGCTGGGATAGCAACACCCCAGATTGATCCGAAGTTGCGGATGAATGTCCACGCACCAGTTGCAGTGGCGACGTCGGAATCAGGCAGACTGGCGAGGATGGGAGGCAGCGTCGAAGTAAACACTGTTCCAGTACCGACACCAAACAAGATCTGGAAGCCCACCCAGCGTCCAGTTGAGGATTCCGCATCAAGCAAGGTAAAAAGGCCACAGGCAATTGACATGAGTACGAATCCACTGAAGTGCCAAATACGATATTTTCCTGTCTTGGTGATGGTGATGCCAGCAGCTACACCAGCGGGAGCGCTTGTGCAGGCAATGGGGAAGAGCATGACTGCTGAGCGTGTAGGACTGGCCTCCTTGACAGCCTGGAAGTAAACTGGAAGAAAGTAGCAAACCCAGTACAGCAACAGGCTATGGATGAAGCTGATGACGAGCAATGTGGATGATGTCCGGTTGCTAAATAGTCTGAGAGGCATGGTGGGTTCCTTGAGCCACGGAGCGCCTTGGTACGCGAAAAAGGCGACCAGGGCAAGCAAGCCGATGACCAGAGGAACAATTGTCTGCCAGCCCGACCATGGATGTTTAGAGCCGCCCCAGCTCAGTGCCAGAACGATGGACGTGACAGAGCCGATGAGAAGAACGCTGCCGCCCCAATCGATCCTGCTCATCTGCTCCTTGACGGTGCCAGACGGTGGGCGAGCCAGCTTGAGGAACAGGCCCAAGGCGAGCAGAGAAACACCGGCGATTGGGAGATTGATGTAGAAGATCCATCGCCACGAGATGTTCTGCGCAAAAGCACCTCCCATGACGGGCGCAACCACGGCGGCAATAGCCCAGACACCGCCGATGATGCCAGCGTACATGCCTCGCTCTCGAATGGAGACCATATCACATATGACAATCTCACTCATGGTGAGAATGCCTCCGCCACCTATGCCCTGCACGGCGCGTCCACCGACCATCATGGCCGTGTTATGTGCGCCACCACATAGACCGCTACCGAGCGTGAAAATGCAAACGGCGATGAGGGTTAAACTGCGACGGCCATAAATGTTGGCGGCTTGAGCAAAGATGGGGATGGTGGCCGTTGAGGCAAGAAGGTATGCGTCGATGATCCATACGTAAAGAGACTCAGACCCGAGGTCAGCAGTGATAGTGGGTAGTGCTGTTGAGATGATGGATGTGTCGAGGGCAGCGAGGAAAGTTGTCAAGGAAATAGCCACGAAGATGAGCCAGAATCGGGCACCTTTCTTGCTTGGTTCGGGTTGAGGATCAGAGGATGGCGACTTTTCTGGTTCCGGCTGGGGCATTGCATTATTGACGGAGACCATTTTGTCGGGCTGAGCCATTATCAGGGACTCATGAAATACGCAACAAACAACCAGAAATCCTGCTACGTAAAAGAGTAATCAATTGGGGAGAAAAGACAAGTAATCTTATGAGTGATTCTGTTCTTTTTCCACCCGCGAATACTTGAGGACAGTAACAGCATCTAACATTGTCCTAAGCACCGCCCGTACGTCTCAAAAGATGGCACAATCATTGCGAAATCCTCCGTCGGACGGTTCCAGTATAATTTCCTGTGCTCGGTACAGTTTCTTCAATTAACTAACAGAGCCACAAAAGCAAACGCGCATACGGGAGCTTGTGTGCAACCCCACGACTGTACAGGATTCTCACCCATGTTTCTCACCTGCGTCTTTCAGGTTGGTAGGATTAAACTTGCTCAGTAGCATGCAAGAGCAATCCTTTCTGTCACCAAGTTCTGCGAGAGAATGATCATGATCAGGCGAGACGGCGAGGACACCCGACATCGTGCCATGTGCAGGGGTATGTACATAAAGCCTCCGATCTGACAGGCCGGCAATTTTAGGCCAATCGAAATTACCGATCTTGCATGGACACGAATTGCCCGAAATGGTATGTTCTGGGATTCTAATGCAACCTTAAAATCTCACGCTAGAGACTGTACGGCCGGCAACAACAATACAGCCTTTGGTGATGTATGATTTTCGAGTCGAGAAGTGAGATGGCATGATTCAGGTATAGAATTTCATCACTTGAACGGATTCTGAACTAGGTTGCCGAGATAAGAGCTTTATTGGCCGTCATTGTGATACCTCTGTGGTGTGAATCTGTTATAGTGTCGCTCATATCATCAAGATCGTCGAATGAGAACTTAACTAATATTTGAATATTCTAGCCTTAGATATAGTCAAGCGTACCTGTCTAGAGTAATTTGCCTACAGAATTACTTAACTTAGAGATCAATTCCAGTTTTAGTATTAAAAATGTAGGGTGTTTTGAGTTATATAACCGTAAGTCATGGATTAGTATCATAACCCTAAGCGGCAACGATAATTCATTCGAACAGACTCATTGGTAAAGGAATGGGTCTATAGCACTATTGTTATAACTTATGCTTTGAGATTATTCTATTATAAACTGCCCAGTCTGCACGGTGTACTGAATCTCAAATCTCAAGCTCTGAAGGTCGAGAGTCTGGAACTTTCTTCTTCCAGATGCTTGAAACCTTCTTCCTTTGTGATGTTCTGTATGTCATCAAAATGACATCAGCAATTTGTTGAGTGACATCTGAGCCGGTCGGCATGTGATGGCCCCCGTTGAACTTGATCACTCTCTTAACACTCTGTTGCGTACAATGCTCCAACAGCAATTCACTTTCGCGAAGATAGGGGTCTGTAAGTCCCAGTATGTGTATGGTTGGCAGGCTGATATCAGGGGCATCAGGAATGAAAGGAGGAAACGTGCCACAGAAGAAGACGCCGAACAAGGAGTCATGAGTAAAAGCCTCTCGCTGTTGTTCTAGCAAGATACTGGCTGCAGCACGGGCTCCTTGTGAAAATCCAAGGATCCCAGCGAAGGGGCCGTATTGAAGCATGAAGGTCTTGATGTATGCAATTGCGTTGGTCTCTTCTTTTCTCTTCTCCTCGGGGGATAATGACCTGTCATCGCTGACCCAGCAAGAGTATGGACCAAAATCCTCAAAGAAGGGGAGAACGCCAGGTCCCGGAGCGCTGTCTAGAGGGCCTTCTAGGAAGACGAGCTGGAATGCTTTGCGTAGTGCCGACTCTAGCTTGGAGAATTGTATACGCATGATCTGTGAAGAAGCACCGCCTCCATGGAGACAAAGTAGTCTTGGGCGATGAATCATATTGTCGGTGAGTTGATAGCAAACGATGAGAGGAAAGGTGAGAGAATTTACGGTGATACTTGAAAGAGTACTGAGATGAAGTTGAATCAGTGTCAGGGAACGTGGAGTCTGTTTGCCGGTTCTATCTGCCTGATGTTAGGTCATAGCTCCGACCAAGCTGACTGTCTAGCAGATTCCAAGCCACCGGGCTCGACACAATCCAGTGCTCCAAATTGGGAAACAAGTTTCAGTACGATCGTTTCAGAATAATCCTAAATCGAATGATGTCTATCAAACTCAATTTTCGGATGGCAGTTCATAAGCCACCCTGGCCAATCGTCTGACTAGACCAGGTTCTGATGTCTACCCTCCTTTACCTGATGCACCCCCCTCCCTCGGGTAGTACCGTTTCTTGTTGGTTCAATGACGTGATTGTATCTAAGTTCGTTAGTGGGGCTGAAGGATTAGATGAGCCTCCATCTTGGCGAAACTAAGTAAGGCTGTGGTACCGACCCCGATACGCCGCATCTCAGCCCATGCTAACGTTAGTAGTCTCGAAATGGGGAACCTTAGCTCATTAAGATTCGATAGTAGCTACGCAAAAGGCGCTACTGTGCTTTGCTAATTTCTTCGCTGTGCTTGAAATATCAAAAGTGATTCCTTCGTGTCCAAAGACTCGGCTTACGAGACATGATAAAACGTGCATCATTTCCCTATATGTTTGTTCTCTGCAGAATACAATCAGTCAGACCACACAAACTTTCTCGGCATTTCAGACTTCTTTTTGATATTTGTTTCTGTTTCCGAAACGATCTGCAATAATGCTTGCCATTGCAACTTTGTACGTTGCACTGCAGATTTTCGGAGCTTTCAGCCCGAGTCGTGCAGCCGCTGTCACTTTGCAACACGGTTCGGCTGGTAACGGTAACTCTGTAGCAGTCCCAGCCAATTGGGACGTCTACGGGTTTCTCTTCAATGTTACTGTCGGTTCTCCACCACAAAACATCACCATGCTCAGCGACATGACATGGATGGCTCCTTTTGTCCGATCGGGACGTTGTCTGGGACAATTCAACCCCGAACTCTGCGTTGGTCAAGGCCAATCGTTCTTCAACGAACATGACTCAACAACGTTCGCAAATACTACCTATGCACAAGCAACGTGGCCTGTCACTGCATTTGCGCCAAACTTTACCGTTGACTACGGAAGAGACAAGTTTTGCATTGGACAAATATGCAACAAAGACACTCTAATGCAGGTTTCCGACTTCCCCTACCCAGGCAGCGTTGTTCCCGTCATTCCCTTTGGAGGAATCTTTGGCTTAGCCCCCACACCAAAGGCCATCACTGCGACGTCAGAACCTGTCAGCTTTCAAGCCTGGCAGAGCGGCAAGATGGGACCTCTGGTTGGCTGGCATACCTGCGAGATACTGAAGTCGGCAGCAACCTGTCAGGGGGGCGATGCGCAGTTAGTGTTTGGCGGTACGGATACTACAATGTACAGCGCCAAAAGCCTCCAGTCGTACGAGATACAGAACCCTGAATGGCTCAGTGATGCCTTTTACCCATCAACGCCACCTCGCAGCAACTATTGGAGTACGTCCTTGACAGGAATGTGGGTCAAGACTGATAAGCTGTCCAAGAACTTTGCTGTTCCATTCAAAGCTGTCAAGACTGCTAAGCGGACAACCCCACTAGCTGTCGTGGACGAAGGATCTGAGGGACTAGGAGCACCCCTGTCTCTGAACGGGTACAAGTACCTGGTCCGACACATCAAAAGTGCCAAACTCGCATCAAAGGGAATCGTCCAGAACATTCATCAGCAGGGATCTTCGGGCTACAACACGGCAAACCAGGATTGGTACACCGTTGCTTGTGATGGTTTACACGAATATCCCAATCTGGTGTATCAACTCGACGGCCGGAGGAAGTACACGATTTCTCCAGGTGATTACGTAACCAAGCTCACAGACATGCCCGGGTCTGTTTGCTATCTCAATGTCAATGTTTGGAAATATGGGCGCACGGAGAATGGAGACGCAAGGGTTATTCTTCTGGGTAAGACATTCCTCAAGAGGAGGTATCTTGTTCTCAACTTTGAAAAACGCTCGTTTGGCCTTGCATCTCTTCTTACGGGATGAAATTCTCCAAGGTCATGTTTTATCTAGGGCCTTCTTTATTATCATTGTATATTCAACCTGACTAGATCTTCTTTCCGCTTTGATTTATTTATATATGCGTCTTAATATTCCAAGTAATGTTTTTCCATACTTCAGTGCCATTCGCTTACACGCTTACTGCATTGCAATACAATGCAACGCAAGACTATTCTTGACATGACCCTCAAGACTGGAGATATTTCTACATTAACATGCCAAAACAACATCACTTAGCCCCAAGACGTCTCTTCTCGATGAAGTTCGGCTTCCCAAAAACATCCTTAACTTCCTCGTTTTGAACAACTTTCAAGTACCAAGCGACAACATTAGAATACTGCTGCCTCATGGGCTCATCAATTATGTGCATGAAAGCCCACAAGAGAGTAGAAGCACCAGTAAGATCAGCAAGCGTCAGTTCATCTCCAGTGAGCAAGGTACCAGTGTCAAGATGCTTCTCCAGTACTGACAAACCATATACCAGCTGAGCCAGTGCCTTTATCTCGGCAGTTTCATCAAATGCTCCTAACCCGACTCGCCACATAACAAGGTCAAGGACAGTAGGGTAGATCTCTTCAGCAAAGAAAGAAATCCACTGTCTGATCTTGGCGGAACTCATAGCGTCTTGGCCAAGCAGCTGACTTGCTTGAGGGCCTGACTGGGCTACATACTGGGCGATAGCGTCAGACTCCACGAGACAGAAGCCGTCAGGTCCCTCGAATGCTGGGACTTTTCCAGCTGGGAATTTCGAGAGAAACTCTGCTGACTTGTTTGTCACCCCGTGTTGATAAGCAGGAATCTCAAGGGTGAGATTGTTGAGTTTTGCTGCAGCGAGGATCTGAGCAAAGAGTTAGTCAAACTGGAAAAGATTAGGTAAAGACGTAATTACCTTGAAAACTCTCGCATTAGGCATATACGTGTAAAGGGTTCCAAATGAAGTCATTTTGTCTGTTACTTTGATGTTCACGTTGTTGTTTTCTGAAGTCTACTGAGAAAGGTGGACTACATAAGAACGGCTAATAAGCATCCTCTTGCAAGTCTGATGATTGATCTTGAGAATCATCGGCAAACCTTAGTCCCTGGGTTCCGATGCTGTGCTGTTTGGCGAAGTCCGCTGCCGAAGGATTTTGATGGGCTGATAGCAATTACAGTAAAACTCTGTCCTCGTCACGTCAGGAAAAAGAACGCAAGTTTAATTTAGTAATGCAGTTTGACAGTTTTAGAGATGTGCATCCATTATCACAATGCGCGCATTAGAGGATCTCCTGAACCGTGGATCCTGAACCCTTGTCCCATCCTTGTTTTTTCGCATTTCTCGGCTGCTCGGCTAGTGCTTACTATAATACGCACAGGCAGCGGTGGGGCGTGACAGGTACATAACTGATATACTCGGCTATACGGCTGGATGCAAGAGTGTTGCGATATGTTGCTGGAGCTGATGAGCGGAAGTCAAGCCCGGCAGTTCACCCACTTACCGGTAATTGCCATTTGCTCTTGTCCTGCTGAATTCAGGAACAAGTTTCGATGCTGACTCGCAATATCGGAACACCAATCCGACATTCCCATCCGGTGGACTCAGGTTGCTCTTCCCCCACTCGTTGATTTCCACTCCCTTGTCGGTATACAATAGACTCAATGCTAAAGCGTAAATACCAAAGCCCGTAGGTACATGCACAATAAACAGGTTCTAGTTTAGGCCAAACTTAGTTTACAAAATACGGGCACGAACGAGTAAGCTACAATACATCCCGCTTGATGGCAAAAGTACTATCCAACCACGTAAACATCTTATGATGAACAACCGCTAAAGCTCCAATCTTGGCTTGCAACCCTCCACCTTCAACCCCCTTACCAATCCACAAATGCTTCTCATTGGGTCCCAAAGCCGTCAGCCCCTCGAATATGAGGTTGGCGTTGATATCAGGCGTGAAGTAGAATGAATCCGCAGCGCCAGTTATCAACGTGGGGCACTTGATCTTGGCCAGGTATCCGCCTTTGAGTGAGATCTGCTGCATGACGCGTAGCACATCTGCCGGCGTTTCAACCCCAAAAACCCATTTGCCGTGCCCAAACTCCCATGCAATCTGAAAGTTCACGGCAGTGAGGCCATCTACTACCCAGTTGAAGACCCCATCGCTTACCCAGCCGGAGAGCCAACCGTTGATGAACCAGGGCGGCATGCGGCTGCGGGTTATCTCGAATAGATCCAGAGGTCCGTCACAAGAGACGCACGCTTTGATTCGGGGATCGACTGCCGCACGTAGTGACAGGTAGCCGCCGAGGGAAGCTCCAAAGATGGCCAGACGTTCAAGATCAAGGTCATACTCTGGAGCTACGTCATCTGTGACAAAGTCCAGAACTTGGCTGACGACGTATTCCCAGTCTGTACGGAGTTTCAGTTTCCCAACACGTAGGGGAAGGCCTTGACCAGGCCCATCAAAACTGAAGACGGCATATCCTCGGGGAAGAGCACCAGCAGCACCATAGAAGTAGAGCTCTTCCTGAGTAGAGTCAAAGCCTCCAGTCTGAAGCACGACGGGAATCTTGCCAGGCAGCCTGTGATGCGGAGCGGGAAGATAGAGTCTACCAGGCAGTTTGATATCCTTCTCGTAAGGAATCTCAAAGTTCTTGACAGTGGCATCTAGAAGAACCCAGCCTTTGTCGAAGGCATCCACACTGGCCTTTGAAGAAGCCAAGATGCGCGGATCATTGGGGGTGCAGTGCAGCAGAAACTCGCTGGCCCGCCAATAATTGGCAGCACGGATATAAGCCCAGCAAGCACCCGTCTTATCGCCGACAGCAGCAGCTTCTTCTGCTAGAGCTTGTGCCTTGTCTGCCTGGTCACGCCAGGCGCGATACCAACTCTCAGGATCACCATCTTTGATGCGCCCCGCGGTGGTCAAGCACTCGCCAACCTCTGCTCCTTGAAAGGGAACAGTGCCAAGGAGACGAAGGAATTCGAAGTTGAAGAAATCTGAGGCAAAGACTTTGTGCATGATGGGTAATTGGAACTTGATTGAGAGGGAAAAAGAGGTAACGATTCTTGGGGCATTGACATGTATGCCTCAAGCATGGACGGCATAGACGTTGATAAGGCTGTGTAGATGTACCTAGCTCACGCTAGCTTCCAAAACGAAAATGAAGCTAGGGCTGATGCAATTTGCTTAACTTTTTTGAGAGAGCAAAGTAAAGGCAAAAGCCACCCCCTGCTTACCAGGGCGTAACTTCGTAAACGTCAAAGTAAGTTAGGCTAAGCCAAGCGGTTAGCGGCGCCATCCGGGAGATCCCATGTCGTTCGGTTCGGATGTTTTCCTAAGCAACCCTATACACCTCCACGTTTTACTTGACCAGTAACATGTCGTGTCAGACTTCATGGGTGTGTGGTCAAATGAGGCCACGCACGGGTAAGCCCGGCCAGTTCCCAGCAAGCCTCTCTACACCCCCATCCATTTCAACATGTCAGATCTCATCTAAGACTCCATGTAGATGGGATTTAAACCTTGAAGCACGGTGGATATGGGGATGAGGTGAATACAGACGCTTGCCTACATGATGAAAATGCCTCATGATGGGATACAACTGCGACCTTAATCGATGGTACTTTGAGGGCTGGAGTTGAGACCTCCGGCAGTTTGCGGCCGCGACTCACTCCTATACACCGCTTAATCGGCCCAGACACATAGTTCATTCAGCCATTCCAATCCTTCAAAGGATGAGTTCATGGGGGCCATGTCTAGGTCAAAGTTAAGAAGCCCACAAACCTGTTGCACAAGATACGTAGCACAATGCACTGCTGTGGAGGTGAACATTAGTGACATGGCACTGGCACTTATACCGACAAATCTCAAATCAATGACTGTAATATCCTGAGAAGCATCGTATCAGTCGCTTCATTCTTTATCTTTCACTACGAGCAGATTTAACACAAATTCGGTCATCCATTTCAATCATGGCTGACAATCAATCCCTCCCCAAAGAGCCCATAGCCATCATTGGCACCTCTTGCCGCTTTCCCGGCGGCGCCAACACCCCCTCCAAGCTCTGGGACCTCCTTTGTGAGAAGCGAGACGTTCAGTCCCGTATTCCCAATGACAGGTTTAATGTAGATGCCTTTTACAGCACAAATGGTGACAAGAATGGCTGCACCGATGTGAAGAAGGCATATCTCTTGTCTGAGGATATTCGAGTGTTTGATGCCTCATTTTTCAAGATTAATCCCCGTGAGGCTGAGGCCATGGATCCTCAACAACGGCTCTTGCTTGAAGCTGTTTATGAGGCAACCGAGGCAGCTGGTCTGCCTATGGAAGACCTCAAGGGATCTGACACCGCTGTATACGTTGGATGCATGACGGGTGATTACCATGAAATGCTCATGCGTGATCCCCAAGATATGCCGAAGTATATGGCTACCGGCACTGCTCGCAGTATTCTCTCCAACCGAATCTCTTATCTGTTTGACTGGAAGGGGCCTTCTATGACCATTGATACGGCGTGCTCCTCCAGTCTTGTTGCAGTCTACGATGCTGTTACAGCCCTTCGCAACGGCGTCTCCAAAATCGCCTGCGCTGGAGGCGCCAATCTTATCCTGGGTCCAGAAATGATGATTTCTGAGTCCAAGCTGCACATGCTGTCGCCAACTGGACGTAGTAGGATGTGGGATGCCTCTGCCAACGGATACGCGAGAGGCGAGGGTGTAGCAGCCATTATGATGAAAACCCTGTCTCAAGCGTTGGCAGACGGAGACCATATTCAAGGCGTCATTAGGGAGATCGGAGTCAATTCTGATGGACGTAAGTTGAGAAATTGTCACCAATAACTTGTTTATCTTGCTAACCACTTACAGGAACGAACGGTATCACATTACCAAGTCCGGAGGCACAGAAAGTCCTAATTCGACAGACTTACAAGAAAGCCGGTCTTGACTTCTTCAAAGACCGTTGTCAATTCTTTGAAGCCCATGGGACAGGTACACCTGCTGGTGATCCTCTTGAGGCCCGTGCTATTCACGAAGCCTTCTTCACTGATGGGGATATCATCCCTGAGCCCATGTATGTAGGCTCAGTCAAGACAGCTATCGGCCATCTCGAAGGATGTGCTGGTCTTGCCGGCCTGATAAAAGCTCTCGAGGCTGTCAAAAGAGGAATTATTCCTCCCAACCAGCTCTTCGAGAATCTGAACCCTGCCCTCAAGCCTTACGTCTCCAACCTGAGGCTCCCTACTGAGTCTAAACCATGGCCTAAGCTGGCTCCTGGATCTCCCAGACGTGCAAGCGTCAACTCCTTTGGTTTCGGTGGAACCAATGTCCACGCCATCATCGAGCAATTCATCAACGCTCACACGGAAACCGGTTCGGCTGAAGGCATTATCTCGACCCTGCTTGTCCTCTCTGCCAACTCAGATCTATCGTTACGCAAGCAAATTGCACACTTTGCAGAGGCAATTGAGCATGGCGACAAAGGCGAGATCGATAGGATCATCTTCACACTGGCACAGAGACGATCACAACTTCCCATCAGGACCTACTTCTCTGGCTACAGCCTGCAGAATCTTCAGCAGAAGTTGAGAGACGCCACAGCTGAGAATGCTGTGCTGCCTTTCATCAGCCAGACTGTCCCCCCGGGTCAGCCTCCTCGTATCTTGGGTGTCTTCACTGGTCAAGGCGCGCAATGGCCTACCATGGGACGAGAGATACTCAAGGCCTCTCCCTTTGCTCGCGCCGTGATGGCGTCCTTGGAAGAGTCATTGGCGAGCTTAGCAGAGCCTCCTACCTGGACGCTCACTGAGCAAATCATGGCTGACAAGGACTCCTCTCGTCTTAGCGAAGCAGCTATTTCACAACCACTCTGCACTGCAGTCCAGATAATGGTAGTTGAGTTGCTACGCAAGGCTGGTATAACGTTCAACTGTGTTATCGGTCATTCTTCAGGAGAAATCACAGCTGCTTACACTGCTGGCTTCCTATCCGCGACTGATGCTATTCGAGTAGCATACCTTCGCGGTGTTTGTGCCAAGCTCGCTGGCGGAGAGAATGGGGAGACGGGATCCATGATAGCGGTTGGTCTCTCATATGAGGAAGCCTCTGCCTTCTGTGAGGAGAACTTCGCTGGTCTTGTCGACGTGGCTGCCAGTAATGCCCCCACTAGCACTACTCTCTCTGGTGACAAGGCTAGCATTGATCATGCTAAGAACTTATTGGACGCGCGGGGTACATTTGCTCGTATCCTCAAGGTTGACACCGCCTATCACTCCCATCACATGAATCCCTGTGCTCAGCCGTACCTTGACAAGCTCCAAGCTGCTGGAGTGAAGTCGCTTCCTGGCGACGAGTCTGTGGAGTGGTACTCCAGTGTCTTGGGGGAACGCATCACCGCCTCTCTGCACGGCGAGGCACTCTGTGACGAGTATTGGGTTGAGAACATGGTGAACCCAGTTCTCTTCTCGGTGGCCTCGGAGCTCGTCGCGGAGGCTAGCCCGCCCTGTCATGTGGCTCTGGAGATCGGCCCTCACCCAGCCCTCAAGGGTCCTTTCAACCAGACATACAAGCGCGCCACTGGATCTCCATTGCCGTATCAGGGTACTGTGGCCAGAAATGTGCACGACGTTGAGGCCCTGAGCGACTCACTTGGCTTCCTCTGGTCTCACCTGGGCAAGTCTGCGGTCGACTTTACTGCATATACCAAAGCCTTCTCCCCGTCAATCACAGCTATGGCAGATGGACTTCCGCCATACGCATGGGATCACACACAATCCTTCTGGAGGGAATCCCGAAAGTCATTGAACTACCGGCAGCGCACTCAGCCTCCTCATCCCCTACTAGGCGCCCGTTCTGTTGAGGATACCGCTGACAGCATGCGATGGATCAACTATCTCCGACTCGATGATGTTCCTTGGCTGGAAGGCCACAAGGTCGAAGGGCAAGTTGTGTACCCAGCAGCTGGATACTTAGTCATGGCCATGGAGGCTGCACGAGCTATCGATGCGACCAAGGAGATCCAACTCATCGAGCTGTCTGATGTCTATATCCTGAGTGCCATCCAGTTGACTGAAGGCTCTCAAACTCTGGAGACTGTTTTCACGCTTCAGGTTGAGAGAAATGAACCGACTTTCGCCACGGCTAGTTGGACGCTGTCTACGCCAATGAGTGGACGGAATTATAGCTGGAAGTGCAACGCAAAGGGGCAACTCCGGGTGGAGTTTGGCTCCTTGGATAGTGCTGCTCGTCTGCCCTCGCGGAACAAGCCAATTGCTTCACTTACATCCGTTGACATGGAGAGATTCTACAGTGCTCTGGCCAACATTGGACTTGAGTACACGGGCGAATTCAAGCAGCTTAAGAGCATTGATCGTCAGTTGGGTCTGGCAACCGCCCACGCGCGTCAAGTTGTCCCTGACTTTCCGGCAATGATTCATCCTGCTCTTTTAGATGCCGCCTTCCAGTCAATCTTTGCTGCTTACTGTTGGCCGGATGATGGAAGCCTCCAAGCTCCTTTTGTCCCTACCTTCTTCCGAAGCCTTCGTATTGCCAACACCAGCCACCTGCGGCATGGCGAGGACTTGGTGATCGACTCTTTCTTGACCAACACCAACGAGCGTGAGCTCACCGCCGATATGGACATTTTCCAATCTGCCCAAGGCCGGCCTGTGTTACAGCTCCAGGGACTGACGTGCACATCTCTCCTTCGGCCTGGACCTAGCAACGCTAAGGAGCTCTACACAAAGACTGAGTGGGAGGTTGACATTGCGAGTGGCATTGCGCAGTCTGATACCCAAGACCAAGACACCGCATCTGATCTTGAACTTGTTGATCTTTGTGAGCGCCTTTCGTACTTCTATCTTCGGGAACTCAACAAAGCTGTTGATCGCGAAGAAGTTTCGGGCTTCGACTGGCATTATCAGCGCATCTTTGAGTGGATCGACCATCTCTTCCCCTTGATCCAGTCTGGCCAACATCCCACTATCAAGACTGAGTGGTCCAACGACTCGAGGGACTGGCTTATGCAACAGTCTGCCAGGTTCCCTGGGCGCATCGACCTACAGCTCATCCAAGCCGTGGGAGAGAACCTTCCCTCAGTCGTACGCAAGCAGACTACCATGCTAGAGCACATGGTCAAGGATGACATGCTGAACCGCATCTATAAGTTTGGCCTGGGTTTCGAAAGAGCCAACGTCTACCTCGGGCGAATTTCCAAGCAGATCGCTCATCGGTATCCCCGTATGAACATTCTTGAGATCGGTGCTGGAACTGGCGGTGCGACCAAGGGCATCATGGAGTCCCTCGGAACAGCCTTCGAGACCTACACTTTCACTGATATCTCGACTGGCTTCTTCGAGGCTGCTGCAGAGGCTTTCGATCACTGGGCTGACAAGATGATCTTCAAGCCCCTCAACATCGAGAGTGACCCAACTGAGCAAGGGTTCCCTGAGGGTCACTATGACTTCATCATCGCTTCCAATGTCCTTCATGCCACCAAGTCTCTTGCTGTCACTATGCAAAACACCCGCAAGCTACTCAAACCTGGCGGGCAGCTACTGCTCCTTGAAGTTACCAGCGACATCGTACGTGTAAAACTCATGATGTCCGGTCTTTCAGGCTGGTGGCTCGGGGGTGATGATGGACGCCGCTATGGACCTACAATCCCAGTATCTCAGTGGGACGCACTATTGAAGCAGACTGGATTCTCTGGTGTTGACAAGACGGTGAATGACTTTGTTGATGCCGAGAAGTACATGACTTCGGTCATGCTGTCACAAGCTGTTGATGACAGGATTGAGCTTTTGAGACAGCCACGACTTGCATCCAGTGACTGGCTCTCATCTCAATCCATAATCGTCGTCGGTGGGCACTGCCGAGATATTGGCAAAGATGCCATGGCCATCTTACATCAGATGAACCATGGTGCGTCCCAGACTGTCATTCACCATGTTGGTAGCTTTGAGGAGTTGGTTTCATCCAACATCCAGGCCCGGTCAGCCTTGGTTCTGGAAGATCTTGATGAACCAATCCTCAAGGACTTGACGAGTGACAAGCTTCGAGGTGTACAGAGGCTCATTAACGAATCTCGACAAGTCCTCTGGGTCTCCAGAGGTTGCCAAAGGGATGAGCCCTTTGCAAACATGTCCATAGGAATGTGTCGCAGCTTGGCTTCTGAGTACCCTCACATTCATCTGCAGCATGTTGACATAGAGGGCCGGGTCAGTCCAAAGACCGCGTCTCTTCTGATTGAGGCATTCCTCCAGCTTGTTTATCGAGCATCACTCAAATCTGACGATTTGGTTTGGTCGATTGAAGCTGAGTTGGTGCTCAGAGACGACAAGTGGTTCATTCCTCGGGTCAAGTCCGACGAGGCGCTCAACAACCAGCTCAATGCCAGTAAAATGACAATACAATCTCCAAAGACTCTTCGCGGGGACGCCATCGAGATCCAGCAGCGGTCCAATCAGTTTGTTATCGTTGACCCCGTTCCTTGTCTTCCAGTGTCCGTCTCCTCGCCTCCTGTCGCCATCACGGTCACCCATTCTCTGCTATTTCCCTTCCAACTCGGCGCCAGATCCTCAGGCTATCTATGCTATGGCTACACAGATTCTCAGCCTCAGACCAGAGTACTCGCCATATCTGAGGTGAACAGGTCCAAGGTCTCAGTGCCTCCATTCTTTGTCTGGGATCTGTCGTCTAGCGAGATTAATGCTGCTGACCTACTGCGTAAAACAGCCCTTGCAATCACTGCTGATAGACTCTTGAGCGACTTTGAAGCCGGAGCCACTGTCCTTATCCATGGGTCAGATGAGTTTTTGGGTGCAGCTCTTCAGTGGAAAGCGGCAGAGCTTCATCTCAATGTCATCTTGACTACGTCGGAGAGCAGCAGGGAAAGGTCTACTGACGCGTTGTTCATCCATGCTCTTGCGCCAGAGCGCCTTGTCAATCACATCATGCCTCAACATACAAAGGCCGTTATTGACCTTTCGGGCAAGGACTACAGTATTGTCGATTCCCCTCTGCGCCGATGTCTTCCGGCCCATTGCAAGTTCCACCAGCTGCAAGACATCCTCGGTAACGCCTCTCAGGGTGTGAAGGATCCTATCATCCACGGTGTTCGGGACGCCAGTCGGTCGACTCTTCAGCTTTGTGGAGATGGACCTGTTGTCAAGCTGTCTGATCTTCCTAACATGCGAGCATCGATCAAGGATTATGCCACCGTAGTCGAATTCTCTACCGACGAAACCATCCCCGCGGTTGTGCAACCTCTTGAGGGCAGTCGGCTCTTCCGCTCCGACAAGACATATCTTCTTATTGGCTGCACTGGAGGACTCGGCAAAGCGCTCTGTAGATGGATGGTCTCCTGCGGCGTTCGCCATCTTGCCTTGACCACTCGCAACGTGGCTGCCATTGATCAAGTGTGGCTCCAAGAGCTTCGCATTCAGGGCGCTCAGGTCAATCTTTACCAGGCTGATGTCAGTGACAAGACGGCTTTATCGCAAGCCTATGACCAGATTGTCCAGGAAATGCCGCCCATCTGTGGTACTGCCAATGCTGCCTTGCTCTTGTCTGATCGAACGTTCACTGAGCTCAAGGTCAGAGACTTCACCAAGGTCTTTGGACCTAAGGTCAACGGTACCCAGAACCTCCACGAACTTCTCCTTGACCAGAAACTTGACTTCTTCATCATGTTCTCTTCTTTGGCCAGTGTTGTCGGTAACCGTGGTCAAGCCAACTATGCTGCCTCTAACCTTTTCATGAGCGCCATTGCTGAACAGCGACGTGCAAAGGGCCTTGCTGCTTCAGTCATGCACATTGGCATGGTTCTCGGCGTTGGTTACGTCTCTTCTACGGGAGCTTACGAGGCTACCTTGCGTAGCTCCAACTACATGGCCATCTCTGAGACTGATCTTCTCAACATGTTTTCTCAGGCCATTCTGGTCGGCCAGCCCAGCTCAACTCATGCTCCCGAGCTCATCACTGGTCTCAACCGTTTCAACTTGGAGCCTGAGGCCCAAAAGTACTTTTGGAGAGACAACATGCGTTTTTGCCATCATACGCTGGAGGAGGAACACCAAGAGCGTGCATCAACCACTAAAGTCTCCATCTCTCAGCGTCTATCGGAAGCTAAGGGAACTGCCGAGATCCTCGCCATTGTGGAAGAGGAATTTTGCACCAAGCTTGAGCGTTTACTCCAAGCTGAGGCCGGCTTTGTCAAAACGTCACAGTCACTGCTCGGCCTAGGCGTAGACTCCCTTGTTGCTGCGGAGATCAGGTCGTGGTTTCTCAAGGAACTTGAAGTCGATACTCCTGTGTTAGAGATCCTTAACACTGCGTCCATCACTGAGCTTTGCTCTACTGTCGTCTCTCAGTTACCAACTATTTCCGGAGAAATCGAGCCCAAGACTGAAGTCACCAAACAGGTATGATTGATTCCGTGCCCTTTTTCCTATTTTTAGTCCTGAATCTAACTAATTGTTCCAGGCCATCAAGACTCTCAATGTTGTTGAGACGTCAACGGCGGTGTCTTCAGCCCTGCCCACTGAGAACGAGCCCTTCACCATTCGCAACAGCCCGAACTCAACCCAGGTTACCAGTGAAGCCAGTGTTGACGAGGAGACGTCTATTCAGTCGAAGATTGATCGCGCCGGCCCTTTGTCCTTCGCTCAAGAACGCTTGTGGTTCCTTCAACAGTTCCTCCGAGACCATAGCACATACAATGTCACCATGCACTATCACATCAGTGGCCCTCTCCGACTGCATGACCTGGAAAGGGCCTTCCAACAGGTGATCCATCGTCATGAGTCCCTCCGTACATCGTTCTTCATCGATCCCGACACTGATCTACCGACACAAGCAGTGCTCAAGGACTCTAGCTTTAGGTTAGAGCAGAAGAACAACTCAACTGCCAAGATCGAGTACAAGGCCATGCAAGAGATATCATATGACCTGGAGAATGGCAATGTCGTCAAAGCTGTTATTGTCCCAGACTCTGAGGGCGAGTTCGACCTCATCTTTGGCTTCCATCACATCGCCCTCGATGGCTACAGCGCTCAGATCATGGTTCGTGACCTAGCCATGGCCTACGCTGGTCAGGCCCTTTCAAGCAAGCAACAAGACTACCTTGACTTCGCTATTGCTCAGAAGGCAGCTAAAGTCCCGGATTCTACTCTCGCATACTGGAGATCCGAACTCAAGGAGCTTCCACCGACCCTACCCGTCTTCGATTTTGCCGAGACGAAGACACGCATCCCTCTTACAGACTACACGACACGAGCGCTTGAGAGAACACTATCCATTGATCAGGGCAGAAGCATCAAGGCTGCTGCCAAGTGCCTTGACGTCACACCGTTCCACATTCATCTTGCTGCCCTTCAGATTGTCCTTTCTGATCTCGCTTCAGCCAAGGATCTGTGCATTGGTATTACTGATGCCAACAAGAACGATGCTACATTCATCGATACTGTTGGATTCTTTGTCAACCTTTTGCCTCTGCGACTGAAACTGTCGTCCTCACAGACTCTCGCGGAGTTGATCGCCAACGCCAAGTCCAAGGCCAACAGCGCTCTTTCACACTCTGACATGCCCTTCGACCTCCTTCTTGATGAGATCAAGCTTCCTCGCTCCACAACACACAGCCCTCTCTTCCAGGTCGTTATGAACTACAAGATGGGCTCTACTCAGAAGGTCCCGTTGGCGGATTGTCAAGCCCAGCTTGTGGCATTCAAGGACGCGAACAACCCTTACGATCTGACCTTTGACATTGAGACCTACCATGATGGATCCGCTTCTATCACCGTCAAGACGCAAGAGTACCTCTATTCTGAAAGCGAGTTGAGCTTTGTTCTTGACAGTTACGTACAGACACTGGCTATCTTTACCTCGGAGCCTTCTCAGACCGTAGATCAGATCTGCAAGCCTACAGCCGAGCAGATTGACAAGGCATTGACCCTTGGCAGAGGTGAAAGGATCCCATCTCCTCATCTCGAGACGTTGTGCCACTACTTCGAGGAATGTGTCGTCAAACAGCCTAACGATACTGCCCTCGTCACAGATAAGGGACAAGCTCTCACCTGGTGTCAGCTGAAGGCTTTGGTCAACCAAATTGCTATGACCCTAGGTGAAGCAGGGGTTAAGCAGGATTCACGGGTAGGTGTATACTGCGAGCCCAGCATGTACATCCTTCCCACTCTGATTGCCATTGCTGAAGTCGGCGGTGTATATGTACCTCTCGATGCCCAGAACCCGATCAAGCGTCTTCAACTGATGGTTGACGATTGCCAACCCGATGTACTTCTCATTGATGACTCAACTGCAGCAACATCCCCTGAACTAGAGGCGAACGCCAGAGTGATCAACGTGAACACTATCAAGGCTGACCCTTCCAACACCTTTTGTCTGGACAACCGAGCTAGAGGGGATGGGATGGGCTACATCTTCTACACAAGCGGTACAACGGGTGTTCCAAAAGCCGTGGCTCTGACTCATTCCAGTCTTGTACACCACTTCGACGGTTTCATCCATTACAACAATCTGAACAAGTGTCGCATGCTTCAACAGGCACCTCTTGGCTTTGATATGTCGCTTACCCAGATGACTCTCGCCATCATGCTCGGAGGCACTCTGATCGTTGCATCCAGTGAGACTCGCAAAGACCCTATGCAACTTGCGCAGTTAATGCTGTATGAGAAGGTCACCCACACTTTCATGACGCCTACCCTTGCATTATCGGTCATTCATCATGGCTATGAATACTTGAGGCAATGCGTCGACTGGGAACATGCGTCTCTCGCTGGGGAAGCAATGACATCCCGTGTTACCCGTGAGTTCAAGAGACTCGGCTTGAGGAATCTTGAGCTTTGCAATGGTTACGGCCCTACCGAGATTACTATTATCGCCACCTGTGGTTCAAATGAGCTCGCTGAGACTCTGCACGACACTCACAATCCAAGCATCGGGCGTGCGTTGCCGAATTATTCCTGCTACATCTTGGATGAGAACATGCAGCCTGTTCGCCCTGGACTCGCTGGCGAACTGGTGATCGGAGGTGCTGGTGTTGCCATTGGATACCTCAACAGGCAGGATCTGACAGAAGCCAAGTTCCTTCCTGATCCTTTCGCACCACCTGAAGATGTCGCTCGCGGATGGACTCGAATGTATCGTACAGGTGACAAGGCCAGGTTTCTGTCGGACGGGCGTCTATGCTTCCTTGGACGTATCGCTGGTGACTCTCAGATCAAGCTTCGAGGTTTCAGAATTGAGCTCGAAGATATTGCCAGCACTATCGTCAGGGCCTCTGATGGTAAAATCCCCGAAGCGGCTGTTTCACTTCGTGGTGAAGGAGACAGTGCATACCTTGTTGCCTTTGTCATCCTTTCCCAGGTCAACCGTCCATCAGACGAGAAAGGCTATCTAAAGCAGCTTCTGGAGGAGCTATCCCTTCCGCGATACATGAAACCTGCCAGAATCATCTCCATTGGCCAGCTTCCCATGAACGCTTCCGGCAAGTTGGATCAATATGCTCTTGACGCTCTCCCTGTTCCTCATGAAGAGGATATCGTTGATAAGCCCCTCACTGAGACTCAAGAGAGACTCAAGGTAGGATGGCTCAAGGCCCTGCCGTTTGTTGATGCGGCTATTGGCCCAGATACAGACTTCTTTTCTGCAGGTGGCAACTCCCTTCGCATCGTCAGTTTGAGGGAATACATTTCACGCGAATTCGGAGTTGCCGTCTCTGTCTTTGATCTCTTCCAAGCGAGTACTCTTAGGCAGATGGCTGCGAAGATCGATGGCTCTACGACTCAAGGACCTACTCCAATGTCAATTGATTGGGATGAAGAGACTCGCATTGAAGCTGACTTAAGCATTGTTGGAGCCCAAGAGCCACGCCCTTCCGAGTCGGCAAATGGTCTTCAGGTCGTTCTCACTGGTGCAACTGGATTCTTGGGTGTTTCGATCCTCAAGTGTTTACTCGAAGACGAGCGCGTATCCAAGGTCCACTGTCTTGCTGTTCGGTCTTCCTCCAACACGAGTGATCCAGTGTTTTCATCATCGCGAGTCACTTGCTACCCGGGAGATCTATCCTTGCCACGACTCGGTCTGCCTCAAGAGCAATTTGATCAACTTGCCAAGACAGCCGACCGAATCATGCACAACGGCGCTGATGTTTCTTTCCTCAAGACATATCAGTCCTTGAAGCGATCGAATGTATGGTCGTCTAGGGAGCTAGCAAGAATGGCGATTACGAGAAGGATTCCAGTGCACTTCGTCTCGACTGGTGGTGTTGTGCAACTTACCGGCCAAGACGGTCTTGATGAGGTTTCCGTTGCAAACTCAACACCGCCTACTGATGGCTCACTCGGCTACGTTGCTTCGAAGTGGGCTTCGGAAGTTATGCTAGAGAAGTATGCCAGCCAATACAACATTCCGGTCTGGATACATCGCCCATCCAATATCACGGGCCCAAATGTTCCGAAGGCGGATCTCATGCAGAACATCTTCCATTACTCTGTCAAGACAGCGTCACTTCCTGACTTGTCTTCGTGGAGTGGTCGCTTTGACTTTGTTCCCGTGGACGTTGTGGCTGCGGGCATTGCCAGCTCCATCTACGAGACTCAGAATACAGTATCGTACAAGCATCACTGCGGTACGGAGAAGATCTCTGTGGAGGATCTGCAGGCGTACCTTGAAGCGAAATACGGCAGGATTGAGACGGTCAGTGTTGAAGAGTGGTTAGAGCGCGCCAAGGCTGCAGGATGTGATGGGGTTACTACAGCGTTAGTTGAGAAGACGTTGAGTGGAGGGGGAATTGTTCCTTGGCTTCGAAGAGAAGCGAACTAGAAGGGAGTTTTGGGAGTCATGAACAAATTACAATACAGGAGTTTGGAGTTACATTCATGTCAGTAGATGGTGTTAGAAGTGAATTTACGCCTCTGTCTCGAATCCATAGCAGTTAGAATTCGTTCTCAATGAAGGGGGGAATCTCTCGATGCGACCTTATGGTCTTCATTTCTGCCACTAGATATCCCAGATCCAGAGTGTTCTCGACAGCTAGTATCTTTAAATTTCTTACATTTTGCGATCGAAAATTAGAAGTCGTTTCAAGGGACAGAGGCCTCCAGTTATGCACGAGTGGCTTTCAATGATGAGCTGTGATACGGGATAAAGAGCATAGTAAAGCAATTCTATATAACATGGTGATCCTAGTATATAAGGTTAGTCCTAGCTTTCGAGATGATTGACCGCGTGAGGTGCCTCAGCTCTTTTCGCAGCATACAGCAACCCCATCCCCAGAATCATACTCGACCCTCCCCAGATCTGCGCTGCCAAATAACTCCCGCCCGTAGCCTGCATCAACTTCCCAGCCAAAGGCGACCCCGTCAATGCAGCAAAACTAATGATCGAGAAGATCATTCCAATTCGTGTTCCAGCTTTACTCAAATCCGGTGTCAAGCTCGCACAGCATGAAGGGAAGAGGCTTTGTATCGCGGCGCCAAAGTAGCCAAATATGCTCACCCAGATGAACATTCCTGTTATGGAGGATACTTGCGACCAGAGATAGAGACATAGTGAGGCGGCGAAGATTGTGGGTATGAAGACGGGGATCGCACCGAAGAGACGATCGGCGAGAAAGGCGGATACCATGCGGCCTGGGATACCGACGGCGTTGATGACGATGAGGATTAGGAATGAGTCTGATGCTGAGCCGGAGAGTTTGTCGGTTGTGTACTGACGAGCCTGATATCATCAGCACATGTCATAGAGATCAATTGAGAGAAGACTTACATAGTTGTAGGAGATCCAGGTCGGCCACAAGGTAAAGAACATTGCCGCCGCAAAGAGGACATACGCTGGCTCCTTGAACGCAGCCCATTCAACAAGTGGCCCAGCCTTTCTCGCCTTGAGTCTCGTTTTCGCAATGATCATGATAATCATCGACGACACAGCGACTACTAATCCCATAACTCTCACCGTCCAGCGAAACCCTATCTTGGGGAGAAGTTGTTGTGCAATCAGCGGAAACACAATTCCTCCTGTGCCAGCGCCACAAGCACCAGCAGATATAGCGATGGTCTTCTTGCTAGTAAAATACGTCGACATGTTTGCTATCGTCGGTGCGAAAATGATGCCGTTGCCTAAGCCTTGGCAGATGCCCTGTGCGAGGAGGACTTGCCAGTACGATGAGGCAATGCTGGTCATGAAGATGGCCAATATTTGTAAAAAGAGGCCGACTGCGAGGGCAGTACGGTAATATCCTGCGTCGAAAGCTCGGCCGGAGAATGTGCCGATGAAGAAAATGAGACAGACTTCTAAGCTGCCGATCCAAGAGATTGTCGAGGGTGGGAGGGAGAATTCGGCTTCGTAGTAGGGCTGGAAGATGCCGAAGCTGATGAGGTAGCCCCATGAGTTAAAAGCGACGAGATGGCCTGTTACTACCTGAAGCCATGCTTGTAATCCACCGTCTGGAGGTTCACCCGGGTCATCTGTTGTGCAATCCTGGTTCTCTTCATCGCCTTGGCTTGGTATTGAAGCAGCGTCGTCATTGGGCTTTTCATCAGAGAGGGGCTCATCGCGGAGCGTGGGACAGACGCTATCTGAAGTGTCGGCGGCCATTTTGACGAGAATGTAGGTTGTTGACCATGGTGAGAAATGGTGATGGATACGATGGACCTTTTGTATTAGTGATGCTGGGGTCGGGGTTGAGGCGGGAATGTTTGCGGCCCGCGGGGTTCAACCTCCGATGGAGCAGATCTTCCCGGCATCTGGACACTCGGCCGGGCAGTTGTGGGGCAGATGATTGGGGGGAGATGGACAAATTACTGTGAATGGGGGTTTTGTAAGACGTGGTATGGATATTTTTATAAATCAGTATTGCGCTTTGGTTTGTTAATTGAAGGGCGTGAGTCCACCAATGCTGATGCTGCTTGAATGTGAGTATCGTGAAGCAAATTGCATGACCAGCCTCTTCCATTGGGCCGAGGCTCAGCAATACCATTGTCATAGTTAGAGTATGTAAGATTCATCAGTGGCATGAATTGGTTTCAATTGACCCACGACAGCACCGAAAACAATTGATCTCGTGCCAGCTCAATGGTGACACTGCATCTGCCGGTGTCTCGGTATTTATGTCAACTCCAACGTTACCAGCCAATTCTCTTGCAAACTCCAACCCCCTCAGCCCTACAAGTTACACATGCGACTCATTCAGGCGTGATCGGCGTTACTTGCCGCGGTTTGGCTTAGAAATGACACATTTCTCCATCTCAAACGGTGGGTTCTGTTGGTTATGTCGGTTATATCGGCAACGTAGGAAATGCCGGGAGCTGAGGAAATAACGGGACAGAGGGTCCATCTTAGTTGGTTCTCATGACTCAGAGAAGGGACCACAAACATTATTGGTATTCGCAGTGACCGAATGCTATGACAATCACCATGACACTCGACTGGCGGGTAGAGAGCGTAATGTATTGACGATGTGCTATTGAGCTTCCTACAAGTCTAATCGACACTCGATGATTGCTATTCTAAGTAAAGTAAAAAACCCAAACCAGTCTATAGTACTTCTCTAAAACAAAATCTTGTACCAAAAATAAAATAAAAAAAAGAGCCGAAGCTCGATTGTGCATCTACTCTACTCCTGCTTCTTCTTGTTCTTGTTCTTGGGCATGCGAACAAGCCAGTACAGGAACAGAGCTGCGCCAATGTTGAAGACAATGTACACCATTCCGATACCAAAGTCTCTCCATCGGTGGTCGTAGCTCGCACTGAGAGACTTGAGGAACGTGTTGGTGTCACTGATGGGGCAGAAGTTGCAGTTGGATGTAGCGTCAGGGTTGAGGATGTAGCCACCAGCCTTGTCGGCATATTTCTGGAGATACTCTCCACAGGTTGAGCCGTTGAGGGGCTGCATGACTGTGTACTCGTTGGAAGCGCATGTGACCTTGGTGTTGGCCATACCAGTCGATATAATCGCCGAGGCAAGATACGTAAACGGCGATACTCTATACATCCAGATCCAGAAGCCGGGCATGTTATGGGGCGAGGCCAAGATACCGCAGAAGAACAGGCACATCATGAAGACGACGTTGGCAAGGTTGCCGCCTGCCTCTGCAGTATCGGTGATGGCGATGCACATGTGGGCAAAGGTACACGTGAAGACGAGGAACTGCCACATGAGAAGCCACATGAGAGCGCCTCTCTCAGCGGTCTGGCCAGCTGCTTCGGCGTTCTTCTGGAAGCCGACCGGGTAGTAGAGGCAGACGAACAGGAAGACAGACATGAGACTGTTCCAAGGAATCTCGGCGAAGACTTGGGAGAGCATGAAGACCTTCCAGCTGTACGTCTTGGAGGGGCGTTCGCGGACTTCATAGAGGGAGCGTTGGGTGACGAAGTGAGGCATCTAGTAATGTTAGTGACAGTTGGAGGGACGGGGGGGGAGG
>JAAOAN010000186.1:0-84603 GCA_013396205.1 Fusarium mundagurra
GAGGAGGAGGGGGCCGAAGCCGCAGCATCGGGAGCCATGTTGGACTGAATCGTGTCAGGGGCATTCGAAAGCAAATAGTGACTAGCCGGAATGTTGCCGAGTTTGAAGTTGGATTCGAACGTACATGTGAGAGTTGTGTGACTGTTCGAAATGTCAGTTACTTGAAGATTCAAAAAGGCAGAGTGGCTCCTTTGAGTTGAATACCAGTCGGAGTGGGAGAACTTACAAAAGTCGGGTGGAAATGATCTACTGAAGGCAAGTATGGATGTTAGCAGGCTGCCCATGTCGTTCAAACCGCAAATGAACTTACGGCTTGTTGACAAAGAAACACCTATCGCGAAGAACTACATGTCAGCGGCCAAGATCTAGCGCAAAGGGAGATTGGGTATCAGTAGATACATACGCTGTTTTCACTAGTTAGTAAGGGAATATCGCATCGGAATGCTCCAGGAAGAGGAATACTTACCGGCGGCAGAAGGTGGCGGCGATGTTGCAGGAGGAGAAGAGAGGAGAAGAATTTCATGATACCTTAGATCAACACTCGGGCACGGGCCACCATTACACAAACCACAATCGCTGCATACTGGTTCCCCTTTCTTACAATATGGAACAGATTTCGATTCGGGCTGAAGACATTCAACTACAGAATCATTCAGAGGTCTTCGTCACTTATTATCTAGACACACAGCAAGCTTATTTTAGTGTCTTTTATTGTGTGTGCATTCCAAGTTGCAAGTTTCGTCCTTTTTATTCTTTCATATGGTTAAAGCAAGACTCAACAAAAAGATCCTAAATTATTCATAAATTATCATAAAGTGTGGATCCTAAGATATCCTAAACTTCACTAAATTGTCCTAAGTTTTACTAAACTACCATAAACTTACCTAAGGTCTTTATGGTTAGTAATTGAGATGACTTCAAACTTGTTTCCCTCACCGAGGTTGGAAGAGGTGCCTTGTAATGTTGAACCTTGACAGTGCATCATACCTTACCTGAAGCTGGAATTTGTATTGTCCCGTTGGCCCGTGCTCACGGGACATTTTGATAACTGCAACCGAGACTGCCCTCATCCACCTTACTGCTCCTTCTCCTGCAACATGCCCACCACATTCATCATCTCTTCATACTGAACATCTCTGCGGTATGCATAACGCCAACAGGTTCAGAGAAAGTCTCTGTTGCGCGCGCAACAAGCACGACGGTCAACATCGCGAATAAAGTCGTCAGCAAAAACCATGGCCGAAACGAAGCCCGTAAGTATCCATTGCCTGCTCTCTGAGAGCCCTTCATGTCCACCTTAGAGAGGACCCGAGATCCCAGGTTAGGTTGCTAATACTTCTATAGAAGAAACCCGAGAAGAAGACTGCCGTAGGAAACCTCAATCAACAGGTTCTCCGCCAATTAACGCGACTTCAGAACACCAAGGCAGCCCCCAACTTCCGAGGCGGGCGGGGAAGCAAGTGCTTGTCGCTCAACTCTGGCAAGCTCTTGATGCTGACCGCAATTGCTTTGGTCAGAAGCGTAAAGCTGTATGTTATCCCGACCGACCGCCAGATTAGTGTTTTCCATTGACGCGATTCAGTCTGAAATGGACACCGACGCGGCTGGCCTCGCCGCCCTGGTAAGTGGAAAGATTGTCTAGACAGTACAAGGACTTACTGATATGCTTGGATAGCCTCCTCTGATTGCCTCAGTCCCATCGGCTGAGGCCCCCTCCGCCTCTCCCCGCACCCCTTGGGATGGGCTCCCAAAGCCCAAGGGCAAAGTAAGCACTCATCTTGACATACATTGTGAACGAACCGCTGACAGAAGCTAGGAGCTCGAGGCCGAGGTCACCTCCAACCAAGTAAGTTGCATCACCGATTTAACGATTCATACTAACCGCGTTCAGAACTGGGTCGAACAAGCTCGTGTAAGTAACAGATTGTCCAGTGTCCATTCTGACCGTGGTTGACATGTTTGGCTCTGTAGCAGAAGAGGGATGCTGAGAGGGCTGTCGCTGTAAGTAGCATTCCTGCCAAGTAGGTGTCTTGCCACCTCTCGTTGCCTCAGTCCTCTCGACTGAGGTCCCCTCCGGCTGCGACCCCCTCACGCCACCACCTCGAGGACGAGTACCTACTTCGCCCCACGACATCATACTGCTTCCAGATGATAGAACCATAGAAAATGAGGTATGCTACGCTCTTGGTATACTAAGTCTCTTCATTTCGGCAACTAATATATATTGTTATGGATCAGAGACGAAATAGGAGCTGAAGACTTGTCATCTTGAGATGTCTCTAAGTCCTAGGTGGTGGTTGTGAGCTCTCAGCCATTGGCCTTGACTTGAATTACGGGAATATATGGATGAAAGGCTGTGAGAAAGTCCGTGTCTTTGCTAAAAAGTCAGGTTGGCTTGGGTGGGTATCATTAGCAGTGTTGGGCCATCGTATGAGATCTGGTCACGTTTGTTTCCCAGGCGGATCCCAAAATTAACTTAGACCTTCTTCGGCAGACTGCTACATCTCCATATCTCCTTGCCGCTTCGTGACCATCTGGGGGCTGACCAGTTGTTTTGTTGAGCATTTGTTCGTAAAAGCCCCCGTAACTCAGTTCAAGAACCAGGGCCAAAAAGAAAGAGACCGCAAACTTTTACTTTGATGTCACAACATAAGGACTACCCCTTTGTAAAAGGTGTTTGTATATATATATAAATATGAAAGGGTTCCTCTTGGAGGCAACTCAGGGCGCGTCAGTTGGGTCCCTGTATAGCTGTTAGTCTTCAACTCAAGCAATTTCGAAGATAAGGATACTCACCAGTCTGTAACCAAATGCTCATCCAAGCCATCCAGCTCCTTCATATCAGCCTCCGAAATCTCAAATCCATCAACCCTTGCGTTCTCGATCATACGCTTCTGCTTGGTACTCTTGGGGAGAGTGATGAAGTCATGTTGTAGCCCCCACCTAGATAACGTCAGTACACAAAATGCGCCACAGGTTAGAAGCCTTACTTGACAAATATTTGAGCAGGTGTAACGGAGTACTTCTTGGCCATCTTCACAATGGCAGGGTGATCCATGCGCTCGCCGCGAGCAAGAGGAGCGTAGGCCTCGATAGCGATGTTGTGTTTGGCGCAAGTGGCGCGGATTCCTTCTTGGGTGTTGAAAGGATGAACTTCGATCTGGTTGATCACAGGCGGGATGCGAGGCTTGGAAGCCATGAGTTCCTCGATCTTGAGAGTGTCAGTATCTTCTACGCGCAGGAGACATGAGACTTACATGAGCGGAGCCAAAGTTGCTCACGCCAGCAGAACGAATCTCACCCGCGTCAACAGCATCCTCCAGCGCCTTCCAACTCGTGAGTCTGGCTGTCTTTCCACCATACGGACTATGAAGGAGGAACAAGTCAATGTATCCCAAACCTGAAGCCTCAACAGATTTCTTGACAGATCGTCGCACAGCATCATACGACTCATCGCAGCTGGCGAGCTTGGAGGTGTACCAAATATCCTCGCGCTTCAAACCAGTCGTGTTCTCACTACTGGCGAGAAAGTCGCTGATGGCTTTACCGGCTTGGCGCTCATTGTGGTACATCTGCGCGCAGTCAAAACCGCGGTAGCCGGTGAGGAGACCCTGGCGAACTGCATCGGTGGCTTCCTTGGTGGACATCATGTAGAGACCGAGTTGGATGCGGGGAATGATGAGGCCATTGTTGAGCTGCGAATGTTAGCGAGCGAATCGCGCGATCGAATGGATATTACCTTGGCCGTGGCGGCGAGGAGTGAGGGCTGAGATGCCATTTTTGCGAAACTTTTGGTTGATGAAAGAAGCGAGAATCTGAAATGGTCATGATGTCAGGACCTCGCGATGTGATAAGAAATTGATGGGGCCGACGTCGCTGGGTCCCTCGGTGGGGGTGACGTAAGAACAACGACGTCGCATCGTCAGAATTGCGAACTTAGGCTAAGAATACTTATTCTCAAAAGCAAAAGCAATGCCTCAGCTTTATTTCTACCTTACCAGGGCACGATGTCGACTGTGTCTTGCGACGATCCTACCTCAATGAAAGATGGGCTTGCTTGTCACACGAACATGGGGGTGCACCCCCATTGGCGCCCAGATCAACGGCCTCATGTCAAGGGCGAATCAAATAAACTCAACTGCCGAGCTTGAGCATTTTCTTGCGCTTCAGCCGTTGCCGAAACCGTTGCCTGATTAAGTTCGAAAATTCAAAAGCGGTGCAACATGCGCCCGCTCCAACGGCCACGCTCGAGTTAGACTACATGCTTCAAAGTTTGTTATTCGCATTTTTTTCAACTGATATGAAACCCAAGAAAACATTCTCCAGATGCAAACCCTTGCATAAATGCAGTACTCTACATGTCACCGCCGTCCAATGACCCGATTGTTCTATCATTCCCGTCAAACGTCCCCTCTTTTGTTTACCACCAAACTTCATAGTAACGTCACCTGAACTTAGTCCTCAGAAAGCGCCTTTTCCACTCGTCTTCCAACCGTCACACTCCAACCATCAATCTTCTTGTTCCACAGATCCGTCAAGTAAAACGTGACGGCCAGCAGAACAACCCAACCGATCGCATATCCTCCCGTCTTTCCGAAGCTGTCAAACAGTCTCGGCATAATCCAAAAGCCCAAGCTATGCAACACAGGTCCGTGGACGAGATACAGTGAGAAGCTGACCTTGCCGAGATATTGCGGGAGGCGGCTTTCAAGCAGGCGAACGAGCACCGGACTCCGCAGGATGCACGCAACAAGGAGCACGGCGCCCATCGCCTCGTAGAACATCCATCCAGACAGCGGCGTGTAGTACTTGGGTACCCAGGTCGAAAGATAGGCGAAACCCGGCGTGTACTCAGCACCAGAGTCGGGATATGACAAGAAATACAACGCCAAGACGATACCAGCCCATCGCAGCGCAGTTCCCTTTGTCGTCCGTTGGAAATCGACTCCGCGGCCCTTTGCGCCAGTAGCCGATGGTGGCAGATCTGATGAACGTCGAACATCATGCTCTGAAAGCAACATACCGCCCAAAAAAGTCGCGATGTCCCATCGTCCGATGAAGAGACTGTACGCAGAGAGGAAGCAGCCGATTCTCGTTCGCCATTTGGCCTTGATAGCAGCTGTACCGAGAAGGAAGATGTAGATAACCATCGAGCCACGGAACTCCATTGGAATTGTGAAGGTATGCGGATCATAACGTGTATGATAGTGACCGAAGTTGAAGGGGTTGGCCCACTCGGCGTAGGATCTGGTAAAGTTCTTCATCGCGTATGTCAAGTTCGGGTGGATGAATGGATGCTCCTCCCATGAGCCTCCCATCTGAACCCAAGTAAGGTTCAGTGGGTTTGTGGCGTTGGTGGCATTTCCGAAGGTGAGATCGAGATCATCTTCGTCATCAAGGTAGCTGAGAGCTGCGAGTCGCTCCATACTAGTGTGGTCCTTAACAGACTTGGTGGAGTTGGTGTCATTCTTGGGGAACTGGGCCTCATACTCGGATTCCAAGGTGTAGAGCTGAGACGGTCCATACGATCGCGTTGTGTGATTGACACAGAGGAGCATGTCTGTCCATTCTGTGGTGTTTCCTTCAGGATATCCGGTGGTGTTGCGAAGATACGCGGTGGTTTCTATTCCCAAGTAATTCGCAATACCTGTAGCTCCTCTCACAGCGGTGCCGTTAGCACAGAAGTTACCCTCGGCCAAGTCTGCATGAGTAATTGTCGCATTGATGTAATGAGAGTCAGGACCCTTGTAAATGGCGAACTCAGACTTGAAGACACCGATTTGAGCTAGCACAGCGACAAGGAACATGCTGATGGTGGGAGGAATGTAGAGGCGAAAGACACGTCGGAAAACAGATGAGGCAAGCTTCTGATAAGCAGTATCAAGCTTGCGCTCATGGATCAAGCGAAGAATATGGCGGCAAATAACATAACCAGAGATGGCGAAGAAAATGGCAACCATAGCACGTCCACGATGCAAAAGGCAAATAATTGGTAACGACTGCAATCCCCAATACGGCTCAGGCGCACGCGGAGGGAACGCGCCATAGCCTAGCATAATAGCAGGCGTCCATGGCCAGAAGAAATGATAATTGAAGACAAGAAGACAAGCGATTCCGCGCAAGCCGTCGAGGCATCTGATCTTGTCTCTGTTGAAGCGCGAGGCTGGTGCTGACGATGAGGGCTTATCTTCGTGCTCAGAGCGAGGCAGCAGATCCGGCTGTTGCCCGCCCATGCTGACGGATTGTCGTGATCTAGCGATTGGAAGCATTCATGCGCGCGCAATGAGTTGGGAGTTCAATTGTCGCGCGATGAGGGGGAATGTTGTGTGAGAGTTTGAAATGACGAGGTGAATCAAGGGAGGCTGAAGTCGTACAGAGTGTCCTTGAATACGATCCATGTTCGCGATTACTAAAGTGAGGTAAGATCTGCAAACGGTCTAGCTCGTTGTGGTAACGGCGCAACTCTCTTGTGGCGCCGCAGCAGCCACAGCGCGGTTTATTCTTGTAGGGTAAGCTGCCACGCGACAGTTTAGACTTTGCAACGCGTCGTCAATAAAGTTCAAAACATCTCGACTGAACATGGACTGAACATGGGGAGATGCCGGCAGTTACAAAGAATGGGCAAAAAGATGTAGAATCAGCAAAAGAAATGCGTAATCTGGGAATCGAACCCAGGGCTCCCCGACGCTGCTCGAATGGCAACGGAGAATTTTACCACTAAACCAATTACGCTTAGCTGACTTGTTTCGAGTGAGCGAAGTTGGAGTTCTTGGAGGCGAGAGTGGCGCCGCTGACATCGCAACATCATCATCCATATCTCATGTCCGAATGATCATGGAGGATTATCTATTGGATGAAACAAAGATAAAACTTGACAGAGAACATAAGAAAGATTCTCCTTTACTGATTTCTTTCTCGGTCTTATTTATTCTCCTTCGCTGAGATTTATATCAGGATCACAAACAGATCGTCAGCTCCAGTATCGTCATCACTTACCCGGCACAATATAAAACTCATATTCTAAAGAGTTATTTCAACGACATGATGCGAAAAGCAGTGAGCGATTGTGCCCCCCATATGGCGGAGAACAAATATTTCTGAACTCAGAGTAAAATGTTTTTCTCACAACTGCGCCCCCAGGAGGAGCCACGTCACACCAATTCAATCAACGCCCGAACCGAGATGAGACTGAAGTATCCCGGTGACCAAGTCCAAGATGCGCGATACAAGACTGGCCAAACACTCAATCCGCGATTTTATTATTTGTCGGAAGATGAATTTTGCCGCTGCGCAGGATCCGACGTGCTGAGGTATTTCTGGACAATCACAAAAAGTCAGCATGGATTGAATGCAAAGCCATTCCGGGTGACGAGAAGCAAAAAGAAGAGGTTTGCCGTCAGCAAGACTCGAACTTGCGTTTTCAGTGCTTTCAATAGCCACAAACTGATGTACTGACCCCTATACGATGACGGCTTTGTTGGTTGTTGATGGGTCACGGCCGCTAATTTTGCAACATGATGTTCCACGACCCACAGCCCCATTCAAGGGTCAAACACCTCACGACAAATTGATCATCCTTGTCTCTCTATTCGCATGCACTCGATGTTTGCTGTATTTGCACATCATATGTCTAGTTGGGCAGATATGCCTCCGCTTGCCTCCGCCCGCATAAGCACTTGAACACACTTCCTTGCCATCAAAACCTTTTTCTATAGGTTCTTATGGTCCTCCTTTTTTAGGAGTCTTGATGTATATCAGAGGCAGAGGCTGACTGGCTTCCGAGAACCTATCACCATAATGAGTCAATGCCGGTTGTGTTGAGGCGGTAGTGACAAGTAATCAGCACATCCTGCTATCAAACCCATTGTCATAATCATTCCGATCTCCACGTCCTTGAGCACGCTTCATCTCATCCTCCCTCCGAATACTCGTCACGTAAGTGCGGAAGCGATTGCACATCTCTAAAGCCTTCTGGAAATGGGCTTTAGTGACAACCGTCACCAATGCAGCATCATAGTCCGGATCCTCTTCGCTTTCAAACTCTGCCAGTGTGATGGCTGTCTGCAATGCATTGCGAATGTCTCTCCCATTGAGGTTCGTCTCGCCGGCGGTATCAAGAACCCATTTCTTCGCGTCTGGTGCGATCTGTACCTTGCCGGCGCGTTCGCGCACCAGCTTACGGAAAAAGCCACTCCATACCTTTCGTCTGGTGTCTTCGTCTAAGGCTTGGTATCCGATTGCGACGTGGACTCGTGAGATGAAAGCGTCGTCGACCTGTCCGACGCGGTTCGTTGTCAGGAACAGAAGGCCTTTGAAGTATTCCATTCGTCGGAGGAAGGCTGTGGATGGAATGTTACCTCGTATCTGTGAGGGAAAGGTTTGAATAGGAGCTTACCTGATACAAGTCCGTTTCGAGCGAGGTCTCGGTTTTGCCGTCGTTCGAGGAAGATGTCGGCTTCATCGACAAGAAGCACTGCGTTCCAGGCTTCCGCAAGATCGAACCACTTCATAAGCTCGCCTTCAACGAGTGTCTCGACTGTGCCGATATCAGCCACTGTGAGAGCAAGGAGGGGCCGGTGTAACCATTCAGAAATGGCTTCTTCGTTTCGTTAGCGAGTGTCCACTCTGGGTAATCACAGCTGACGTACCGACAGTGTAAGTTTTGCCGACTCCTGGAGGACCTAGGTCGAGATTGTTAGTGGGCACACGGCTAACATAATATTCTTTTGAGGGATATTACCGTGTAGCAGTATGATTTGCCCCGATCCCTTCCCCTCAATGAAATCCGCTGACCAGTGCCTTGTCCCGCTATTCTGGCGATTCGAGAGAGCCTGGATGGTCTTCAACTCATCCTGGGCAATGATCAGATTTGAGATACTCTCATCTGATGGCACGGACTCTTGAACGTAATCGAGAGAAATCAGCACTAGAACAATATTAGTGTCGTTGCGACGGTATCTAAGACAAGTAGTTGAGCCTACTCCAGTGCTTGCGTCTTAGTCCGTACGCCAGAACGTCTGGGCGTAGCAGAAGAAGTTGATGCTCGGTGAGTTGCTGAACCACGGAATCACTCGCCTCTGCGCGAATAGCACTAAGGGAACGATGCTCGGGTACATCGTTGACCCATACCTGCAGCCGCTCCTGGCTCACCACGGCGTCGTTGCTGGCTTGTCTAGACTTTCGGTTCGCGGGACGGTTCTGAGTATCTTGCGTGGTGTAGAAGGACCTATCGTTGTTGACCAGAATTCCCCCATACTCCCTGAACCGATCTGAATACTCGTGTACTTGTCGGGAAAGGGGCTGCGAGATCTTTGACTCCGCTTGGCCTCTTCGATGGTCTATAACTACCTTTCCCGTGTACTATGGATGCGTTAGTGACATATGAACCATTTCTCTGCAATCACATGTCTTACATATTGACCTTTTTTTTTGATCGGGCCCTCGTAGTCCACCAAGAGATTGCCCCGCTGAAGGGCTTTGAAGAAAGTTGCACCCCGACGTAGAATTTTCCCACGGAGCTCGCCACCGTCATGTGCATCCCAAATGGAAACCGGACACACCTGAAGTCCAACGACATCTCGGAGTCCCGAGTAAGGGGTTAAGGTTACAAAAAAAGAGCCTTTTCGGAGTCTGGAGCCATCACTCTCCAGCCGCCAGAGATCGACCAGCCACGACCCGTCACTTCCCCGCCCCCTGATTTTGGACACAGAGACATCGGTTCTGCTGACGCTCAGCACAACTGCAGCAAGAGTTGATCCCTCAATTTGTACAAACACATCTATCCCAGGTTTGAGAAGATACCAGATCATGTCGAACTCGACCTGCGGGACGGAGTTGGAAAGATGTTTTTGACAGGTTAAGATGGACTCAGTGTAAATTGGCTCGAGGAACTCCATTAAATGTTTTGCATGGAGTACCTTGAGGTAATTCTCTTGACCCATACCTTCAACCTCGGTATTGTGGTCTGTTGCCTTGGTACTTCCATTGGACATGGCTGCGATGGCGTCGAAATGGTGGAAAAGAACAGCAAAAGGCTCCTCGATCCTCAGCTCTCCCGTTTTTGAGTCACCCAACAGCATCTGATGGAAAGACGGATAATATTGAACCAGGTTATTTAGGCCTTCAACAAGGAAAGGGGATTCTATAACGAGATGTCGCCGGGAGACATGCTTTGGATTCAGGAGATCAAGACCAGGCGAAGTCACGTTTTCCGGGTGCCTCTTCATTCTCGATAGCTTATACTGATCAATTTCTGCCTCGACAAAGGTTTCGATGGTTATGACGGGTCCTGTCCAGGCCTCGAGTTCTGACACATCCTCATCTGTCTCAGCTGGCGGCTTCGTGCCAGAATGGCTAACAGAAAACTCAATAGGCCGAACATCGACGAAGGTCAGGTCAGGTCGCTGTAAGAGGATATCATCACCACGAGGCTCTCCTAGAATCTCGTAGACTTTGGCCTTCCAAATAATGGCCGGCTCGGCGGGTGGATACTCCGCATCTGAGTCCTTATGTTGTCGGAGCTTGGGCAGATCAATCACAAGGTCTCGCCACCTGCGAGGTATCGTTTCTCTCTCGGAATCATCATATCCCAAGCCCAAATCTGAGTTATCATCATGATCTTGGACGTATGAGGCAGCAGAGTACTGTGGCGACAGTTGGCCGTCAATTGGGCGCGGGCCCGAGGCCGCTGAAGACGGACTGACAGACTTTTCCGTGAAGTCCGTATTGGACCTCACCATTGATGTCATTCTTGATGGGATTCGACAGTAGAAATTGAGCTATATCCCTGGTAAAGAAAGAAGATCAACAGGGTTAGTACCAGATGCTTGACTGATGCTCTTGTGCTGATATCAGCAGCAAAGCGGCGGAGGGGGGCAGACGATGATTACGGCCATTAATCAGGCTGTAGATGAACAGGCCCACCCCACCATCATGCAGTGTGTTCCCAATCTCACGGACACGTCAGCAAGAGAGGAGGCGACTCAGCACAAGAGGATTCAAGAGAATTGGAATACACGTAGCTAGTCTATGTTTTGTCTAAGTACGGGGTGAAGGAAAACAGCTATCGCAGGCGTAATGGCTCGACTCCCCAACCCTGTCTACCATAATAGCTGGGCCATACTGAGAAAAAGCAGTCATTGAGAAAATGATGAATAAAGAGGGGGTGACAGGGGTTCGGACACAGGACGAATCAACGGTTGATGTACGTATAGATTAGACCTTGTCAGCAGCTAGCCCACAGTGCATGACGTACATCGTTTGGAGGGGAAGGAGATCAGACTTTTGTTTACTGAACCATCGAACTGTCTATGTCATGAAAAGATTCACGAAAGTTGAGCCCAGTAAAGGAATCACCCAACGGTTCAGCCATGATGTGAATACCACACCAGAGGAACCACTTGGTCGAGCCTTGGCTGCGAAGGTGGCGTTAGACAGAAATCAAGAACGATTGAGATCCTCGTGGGATGAATGGGATCAACTTTTGTTAGAGGGAAGGGAACTGGCCAATGGATGTATTCCAGACGAAGAAGTCGTTCTATTTGAACAGAGTCGGAGGCTGTATGCGGCATGGGACAAATTCCGGCGCGACCTACCCAAGGACCAGCAGATGCAGCTCGAAGGACGCGATCGGCCAGACATCAACTACCTTGTGGCCTCAGTCAGTAAAGCTTCGGCCACATGGCAGACGGACCGTGACGAAAGTAAGCTGGGAAAGCTGAAGTCCAAATTTCACAGCCTTTGCGAGACCTGCCACGACCACAGCTCACTACTCGCCATCATTCCCAAAGACGATAAGTATGTCACTCTTTTGACGGGGTCCCTCTCCGCCATCGCTCAGGCGACCATCAACCACCAGAATATCGCTGAAGGGGTAGCAGATACGCTCGACGACCTGTGCCATGATATTGATTTCTGGAACCGGCAAATGATGGAGCATGGAAACATCCCTTCGCTTCGTCAGTATATCCAAGAGCTTTATGTGATTGTATTCGAGTTCTTGACCGAGGTGTTCAACAAATGGTCCAAGTCTGGCTGGAAACGATTCCTCACCAGCTTCGATGATGGCGCATTCAACAGGCTTTTCACTGCGAAGAAAGAACGAATGTTGGCTATCGAACGACGTATGGAGCGCCACGTCAACCTTGACTTTCGACACCGAACCACTGAGAGTTTGGAGGTGCTGATTCAGAGTCAAAGGGAACTGTTGTATCGCTTACCAAACCAACTGAACGAGCAAAGACTATTTCTCGGAGAATCGCTTCAACAATTGCTAGAGCAACAACAAATATTCGTTCTGGATAGACCCCAGCCAGCCTTGGTTGCAAACATGATTGAAGCAACAGAAGAAGGACGCTCTGAAGCAGTGGTCTCTGATGAAATTGGGCCACCACCCCCGGAATTGGACGCTCTCCCGAGCCCACAAGCGCATCGCAGGTACAACCGCGCAGAGATCCAGGCAGAGCTAGCCCACTTCACCACTCAATGGAAGAATCAGATTGAACATCTAACAGAGGTTGCCAAGCAAGCATCGCTTCTCCAGATCGATAGACAGGTTCACCATCGCTTGCAAACCTGGCTTCGAGATCTGAGCCCAACCAATTTCTGGGTCCAGGGGCCTTATGACGTCTCACGACCAAGCCAAAATTCCATGACGGCCGTGTCTCTGACAGCACTGGCAAGGACCCATAACATACCTTTTGTCGCCTACTTTTGCACGTTCACAGATCATGATGCCTTGGGGATGCCCAAGAAAGCCGACCTTGAGGCATTCCTGGCCTCTGTTATCACACAACTTGTTCAGCTAATCCCAGAGAGGGGTTATTCCCGGGCAGACCTATCTCCCACACGCTTCGCTGCCCTTGCACAAGGGGCCTTCAGTGTGGGCGAGACGCTCCAACTGGCCCGCGATGTACGTGAGCTGGGCCCGAGATTGGTGTATATCTTTATAGACAACCTCCAAGTATTGGAGGATCGGTCTAACCAAGCTTACACCAGAGACTTTTTGAGCACTATCGCGGCATTGTGTCGCCTGAACGGTGGCAACCGGCTCCCAGAGAGTGCTAGCGTACCTGATACCACCGAGTTGATGTTTGGAACCAAGATTTGCTTCACTACGGAGGGATATATAGATGGTCTAGCGCAGGCTGTAGGGCTGCAGTTACTTGATAAGGTTGAGTTTGACCTGGAAACAAATGAAGCTACTTCTATGGAGGTTAGTGAAAGACTGGAATGGGGTTCATGAATGGCCAGTAGATTGCTGCTCCTTGTTACAAAGGAGCAAGACTTAAGCAACAAAATTGATGATCTATCCTAAACTAGAGAAAGCCTTAGGTAAATTTAGTGTATACTTAGTGGGTCCTTAGACTAGCTTTTGGCACTCTGGCATAAAGCTAGAAGAGCTTTTGCTCCCTGTTGTCCAACTCGGGTTCTGCGTCCTCAAACGAACACACACTGCTCTACCACATACTCAATCACGAATAGTAAATATCAGCTACCGATTAAATCAGATGAAAATCCACGTAACTAGGTAGCCCTAGGCGTCAGCAGCTTCGCCTTCACCCGAAGACTTCTTCGAGGGAGCACCATCATCTGAGAACGGGTCAATTTCCAAGGCTTCGTTCCACATGGAACAAGTTCCTTCAGGAACAACACCTTGCTTCTCCAAATCCTCGAGAACGTTCAAGATCCAGCGCTGACAGAACAGCGGAGGAGCTTGCCGGACAGCAGCCTTGATCTTCTGCCTATCCTTCTCGAGGACTTGGGCAATCAAGTGACGCTTCTCAATACCATGGCTTTCAACGCGCTTGGGTTCAATAGTAACTTCATATGGCTTACCGTGCATGGGTCCGCCAGTTATATGATAGAAGATCCCATGCGTGGCATTTTCCTCTGCGAGTATGAGAATCCAGTGTCGAGGTTGACCTTGACTTCGCTCCTTTGAGATGGCGAGATAGAGGTTGAGTGTACTCATCAGAGATACTCAATAGGGAAATCTGTGGGGTTAGGCTTCTAAAGGTTTGTACTTGGTTTATGGTATAGCAATAAGCGAAATGTGATAGTAGACTGAAAGTCAAGCTGCACATGGAGAGAATAAGTGTGGTATCCCTTTTATTACAAGAACCTTGCGGCTTGAGTGAATGACACATCAACCAACGCTTCACTGATCTTAAGCTTTGTTCTAAGTCTTCTCAATCTTTCAAGATGTTTACTACGAACTACGATGGGCTGTAAGGGCGACGCGACTGTCAGCATGAATCCATTGGGAACAACAAGATAGAGGAAGAACATTATCCATGACTACTCCAAATCCGGCAGAGATACTGAACAGACTCGAGAACCATCGCCATACAATAGTTCATTGGTATATACTCTTAAGTAAAAGAGTCCCAAGAGTTATTGTGTGCCATGAAGTTAATACTCGATCTAATCCGCGAGAGCTTGATAACAGGTAAAAATTACTCTCAAGAAGTACAGCTTTCTAGTGTCGTTAACTAAACTGGTAAGCTGGCACGAGTGGAAAGTTCATCTAATCTGAAGTTGTGGTCGCCTATTGACTGTGTTAATCTAGGAGGATTGGACCAAGTCCAAGCTCGACTAAACAGGTGGGGGTAGCCTTGGAAGTCAGGCATTTACTTTGCCAACACCATTGCTCACACGTGTCCATGAGACCTTCCTGAACCTAGCCTTCACAAGTTCGCATGTATCATATGAACAATAGCCAGTCCATCACATTGCACGAAAATGGGCAAGCAGTATTAATAATGGATCCCGACCAGTTAGAAGAACTCAAGGGAAGGCTCCGAGACATTGCGAGCGCCGTGTATGACGTTCGTGTGCCTTTCAACAGTATTACATCCGAGCATCATCGACAAAAGCTAGACCGAGCTATCAGAAATATTCTTTCGACTGAATTGGCACAATTCACATACGCACAAATTATAGATGGCCTCCCCATTGCGGATGTTGCATGGGACCGTCGACTTCCTGGTATCATGGGAGAACACATCATAGATGACCATGAGACATTGTGTCCTGGGGTTTTGGAGAAAGCGCATGAATACTACAAAGAATGGGACCCTTCCAGTCTCAAGTTCGATCCTGAAGTAAGTCCCTACCACATTCGAGCACAAGGATCTTGCGACGTTATCATCATCAGCTTGATCATTTTGACGTCCCTCACTAACAATCTTTTTAGACTCTAAAAGCCTTTCAAATAGCCGAGCCTGGCTCCAAATCATTCAACATGCGCCTGGTTGAGTTGGTAGCTGTGGCGTTGCATCAAATAGCAGTTTGGCTACATAAGCTCGAACCTCATCTTCACCAAGGAGATATCGACGCCGTCACATACTGGGAGATGCCGCTATCTGAGACGATGGCTAGATTTCCGCCTGGACCAACTCTTTTCAGTCATCATGACTATCTTGACGACGATATATATCCAGAAGGAGTAGCAGATATGGTTGGCTACTGGGCTGAGGACCGCATTCTGGGCGGCGTGACTGTGTTTGATCGACGCCCCGAAAATCCGGATGAGATACCCAACATCTACTTTCACCCATGCCGCAAAAGTCAGACGATAAGGGTGTACCAACTACGTGATAAACAGCAACAGGCTCTCTTCGACTTTCTTCTCCAGGAGGAGCCGGGATCATTACCATCACCTCTGCCGATTCTTGGCGACAAGCAGAATCGCGTGAGAGTCGACGCGCCCAGAGCACTCACGCACCATCATATTTATAGAGATATCTGGGAAAGAAGACCATTGACTATCACAGAAATGAGAATATTTGACAGAAGACCGAAAGACGAGCCTGATTACCCCGAGGTCGGCGATATGATACGTCGCATCAATGCGCAGGGTGGCATTCCGCTACCGCAGCCTCGTCCGCGCTCTTTGTCGCCACCAATGAGGCAGGATTCTGGGGAGAAGAAGTATAGAGAAAGAGACTAGCTATACAAGCTTGCAAATGTTTTGCGGTTCCCTAACCCTCAAGATTTGGAGCTGTCGCCTTGACATCGCTTTCCCTTGTGAAGAATGGGCATATCATCTGTGACGCCCTTGATCTCACTCTCACAAAACTCGACGTTGAAATGCCCACTAAATATCTCCTTTGCGAACCCGTCCGAGGGAACTTCACTCTTCTTGTCCTCAGCTCCTTCGCCGAAGAGATACAAAGGGTCCAGACTTCCAGTCGCGACGCTGATATCTTGTCCGTCGGGATGCCAGAACAAAAACGAGCCGCAGTCGCCGCAAAAGCCTCGCGCGATATTCTCGGACTTGCGATATCTTTTGATCTTGTCCTCTGAGTCACCCTGCCACTCGATGGCGGAAACGGGGACTGTCAAAGTGGCGAGGAAAAAGCTTCCTGTTTGTTTGCGACATTGAGTGCATTGGCAGATACAACCTAAGGAGTCGTTGGAAAGATCATGATCTTTGGGGAAGGAGATCTTGTAGCGGACGGCTTCGCATAGGCACCCGCCCTCGAGGATCTTGGATGATGAGTTTGCTGACGAAGCCATTGTAAGTTCTTTTCGAACTGTTGATAGGAAAAGTCTTGAGTACCGAGAGTTAATGTTGAAGATGAAAGGCGGTAAATGTTCATTGTGTTCAGAAGTCACTGCTCGTAAACATGACGCCATGTAAAGTGGAGGGCATGTCAAAAGCGCCCTTCTCGTTCGACGTACCACTTCACACTGATGATGATAGAAGCCCTCACAATTTTCTGATGATACATGTGCTAACCGTAAAACAAAATGGTATTTTTCTATCCAGATCTAATTGTATGCTCTATTCTATCGTTTCGTCAATCATCTAAGTCATCCTGATGTCTTTATTTGGGGTGCATTGGAAGGTTCTCCACAGCCCAAGCCCGCTGCGCATCAACATATTCCTTGGAGAAAGGATAATCGTTGTAACCAATTTCCGATCCTCGTACGTAGAAAGTCGTGCGATCGTACTTGGTCAACTCAACACCATGCTTGACCCTCCAGACAAAATCGGGATTCGCGATGAAATGGCGTCCGAAAGCGACAAGAACGTCCCACTTGCTGTAATGCCCGTCGAGGACCTCAGCCGCAGATGCAGGGCTGTAGTTTCCGGCAACAATTACTGGTGAGTTATTGTCCCAGATGTCGAGGATGAAGTCGAGGGTTCGCGCGTCAAGTGAAGAGTCGGTGTCAGGAGCAAGCAGCTTGGCGGGGTCACCGCGGGCTTCGACAAGGGAGAGGTAAGCTAGAGGGCCAATCTTCTTGACTTCGTTGACGATGTAGGAGTATTGCTCTTTAACGTCGGACGACTCGGCACCCTGGAAGGAAGCATATGGCGAGAGGCGAAGAGCGACGCGCTTGGAGCCGATCTCAGCTGAGACAGCCTTGACGATCTCGAGCAGAAGACGCGCTCGGTTCTCAACAGAACCTCCCCATTTGTCGGTTCGCTTGTTCACCGAATCAGATATGAATTGATCGATCAAATACCCGTGAGCACCATGGATCTCAATCATATCGCCACCAGCGTCGATGACACGCCGAGCGGTAGCCACGAAGTCTTTGATAAAGCCCTGGATCTCTTCCTCGGTCATAGCCTCAGGCGCAGGAGCTCCCTCTTCAATAGGTACAGCACTAGAAGAGCGATACTTGAAGCCGCGCTCCTTCTGGTATTCGGGATCGGCAGCTCGTCCTTGACCCCAGATTTGCTGCGACCAGAGTGACTTGTTTGCGTGAACCCCGCCAATGACCTTTTTCCAAGCAGCGACTTGCTCATCTGTGACGAAGGCGGGACCTTGGCGCATACCGGTGTCTTGCATTGAGATACCAGTGGCTTCTGAGATGACGAGGGTGCCGGGTGTTGAACCTCGCTCAGAGTAGTATCGTTCTACAAAGGGCTTTGCGACGTGGTTGTCGTCATGGCGGTAACGGGTCAGAGGGGCCATGACAATGCGGTGTTCGAGTTGGACATTGCCGACTTGGATTGGCTTAAACAGCCTGCTGTTGGGAGAGATTGTGGTGGTTGTCTTTGTGACTGTCATTTTGGATGTGAATGTTGGTCAAGTACAGGGCAATGAAGTAAAGGCAAAAGCGATGCTTCAAGTACAAGTTGTATGATTTAGAGTTGCGATCATGGTGGAGGAACTAGCTGGAGCCATGGTGTCTTCATATACTCTGATGGAATCAAAGATTAGAATGAAGATCAACGTTATTATCTTGGTCACCTTGTCTGGGTTGCGACATGGGATTATGTCATTTTCCCACTGACATCGTTGATTTCTAACTCCGGGACCCCGATGTTGGCAGACCCAGACGGCGATATCCGATCCAATGGGTAAGTCTCCCCTGTGCCGCTAATCTTGTGACAAATGGGAACATCTCCAAATAAAGTGCTCCCCACCCTCGTCTCGATCCTTCAGGAACCTCGGAGTGTCGACAATCGAATGAGAACCTCCGATTTGATGCGATGATCTTTTGGCTTACCAAGACCTATTCTTGGGATCTGGGGGTATGACAAAGCTGGGGTTGCTAACGCGTAGCAGACTCAACACCATCCCGAATCGGACGCCTGCTTATCGTGATGCAAGCCTGGCCAATAGGAATGGCTCATTCTTCTGCCACAACATCATCGTGAAATAAGGTCAGAATGTGAGGCCGTAAGCGCAGAATGCATGGTCATGGCCTTCGTAAGCATCTCGCAGATACCCGATCACCACGAGTATATATGAGTGAGATGGCTCCGTCAGTAGACAGAAGATCAATCCAAACAATTCAGCAATTCAACAAACAACTCCCAACAGCTTTCAAACAAACATCACCAATACATCCTCTGTTCCCACTCAACAGACTCCCACTTACACAAGATGTCACCTCCTCGCCGCGCCCTCATCAGCGTCACCTCCGCTTCTGCCACTCTCTTTGATGGCAAAGAGACCACCGGACTCTTCATCAGCGAAGCTCTTCATCCTTACAAGGTCTTGACAGCTGCCGGGTTTGAGGTTGACCTTGCCTCAGAGACTGGCACTTATACACCCGACTGGCTCTCTCAGCAGCCTGACTTCCTCAATGGCGATGACCTCGCTACATGGAACGACACCAACAGCGAGTTTCGCAAGAAGCTTGACAACATGCCCAAGGCTTCTGAGCTTGACCCATCCAAATACGGCCTGTTCTACGCCTCAGCTGGACATGCAGCTCTGATTGACTACCCCACTGCATCTTCTCTCCAGAACATCGCTGCTCAGGTCTGGGCTAGCGGTGGAGTCGTCTCGACTGTTTGTCACGGCCCAGCCATCTTTGCCAATCTCATTGACCCTACTACCAATGAGCCTTTGATCAAGGGGAAGAAGATCACTGGCTTCACCACTGAGGCAGAGCACACAATGAAGATCATGGACGAGCTTCGCAGCTGGGATCGTGAAATGGTCGAGGAGGTAGCCGCTCGTCTCGGTGCAACATGTAAGTTCCCTCCCCGAATATCGACTTGAACTCTACTAATAGTATGAAGACGAACGTGCCCCTGGTATTTGGGATGATTTCCATATCGTTGATGGTCGATTGGTCACGGGTCAGAATCCAGCTAGCGCGACTTCGACTGCCAAGGCGGCTGTCGCTGTGTTTGAGAAGCTTTGAGCTCCAGAAGTGCGATAGGAGAAGCGGGTGTTGGGATTTCGAAGTTGTTGGTCGAGATGGTTCGTGTCGTTAGTGCTGAGTATTCACTCGTTCATGGAGAGCAGTCCGTATAAGAAGTATAATTAATTTGTCTGACTGGTTCGCCCATTCCTCGCGCAATGTGCAAATTGGCTTGTCTGGATTGATCATAGCCCAAATATTAAGCCGCAACAGTATAAGTTGTAGATCCCGAAATCCCGGGGAGAAGCATGTCGAGATCAGCCCAAAAGTCGACATTCATCGCCATATCTAGCAGATCGAAATCTCCACTGATCGCATCAAACTGATCGGGGACCGTGTTGGTCATTCCTCCTTGGACAGGTAGACTATACAAGAGGGAATTATCCATGGCTGCCACCGTTGCCGGGCTCGATTGCATCTCGAGCTGAGCCATGACAGACTCAATGTTCGTGTGCAGGGTACGGACGATGACAGTGGCTTTGGAAGCAGCATCAAAGCTACGAGCGAAGATGTCGAGAACAGAGACAGCGACCTTTATTGACGAGCGTACGGTTGGTGTGAGTGGGTGATTGAGATATGCAACAGCAAATCCGACCAAGGTCATCGCGGCGCTCCACTGCCACTGGAAAGCTTCATGCCAGCCGTTCAGTATTGAAGTTTTGGATAAGGCTTGGTGAGTTATGTTTGTGAGTTGCATCGCGTGCTGGGTGCACTTAGCTGCCATTGCGGTTGCTGAATTTCCCTGTTGTAGAGCGAAAGATAGGAACGGCCGATGGAGGCCGATGCATAGATGATGATACTCGAGTTCCAATTGCAAGCGCTGTCGCTGAAGCCACTGTGGTGCAAACTGCTCGATATCGAGAATGGAGTCCTCAAGAGAGTAGGGGCTGCCCTGTTTCCGGCTTGTCTTGAGAGCTCGGGGAATCTGCTTCGTCCACTCTGTAAGAGCTACTGTTTGTGGACCCCAGATATTTGCAAGATCTTCCATTGTGCTTGGATCATCATAGACGGAGCTCCTATCTGAAATGTTGAGCGGGTGCCCATAAAATGTTTGATTGAGAGCTCTCGCGGTTTGGTAAAGCTTCGTGCGCTGCAGGTTGAGACTGAGCCATGTAGCGTTGTCCCCTATGGGAGGAAATGCCGAACCTGACTCCATCGCTGCTTCGAGAGTATCGCTGGGTAGTTCGGGCATGGCGTACGAGTCGCGAATGAGGAACGGGCGGCCGACTTTCATACCAACCTTAGAGTCAGCCTCAAAAACGGACCACCATAGTCGTCTTCGGAATTCGCGCTCGCGTCGTGGCATCGTGGGCGGCGGATCCAGGTGCAGGCCTAACATGTAGGCTGTCCGAATTGCAAGGCAAATGGTTGTGTCGGCCATGTTGTGAAAGGAGCCTCCGCAGACGTACAATGCGCAGAGTAAATGACACTGAAGGGTTGAGATGGATGGGCTCTCAACTTCGCAAGCCAAAAGTGTCTGCGCTCTTCGGTAGTACCACCGACCAGCCATGGTTGCATCGTTGTCTTCGAGAATATTGCCTTGCTGGCTGCATGGGAGGGCCGACGTGTGATATTGCATACACATAGCGAGTATGATGTCTACCAACGCGGATGGCTTTCTCGGCGATCCGGCTGGCACATCCACGTATAGAGATTGATAATGAGCCTTGAAACTAGCCTCATCGACCACGGCATAGATGCAAGTATGGTAGGTCTCCCAATACAGGTTGATGAAGAACCCTTCCTGAACTGGGGTCAGATAGAAGCCTTCCTCGTTGACTCGCGCGAGAGGCGCCAATAGTCGTGACGAGTCTTGTGTTACAGTCGGCTGGCCCAGTTGTTCCAGGTTACTAGCCAGGTGAATGAGCATATGGTCGGCTTGAGCGCTGAGAAACGTGCTGAGTCGATGAATGAAGAAGTAAAGTGACGAAGGCCCAAACCAAGCGCTGTGCGGCGAACGTGCTGGGCGAAGGTACACGCCATCCCAAAATTTCGTCTTGGTGCTTTCCTGAGTCGCTGGTCTTGTGAGAGCCGGTGATCCGCCAGGCGGCGTCGGTTCTTGCTGCTGCGAAGCGGGGGTTTCGCTGTTTCGCGCTTGCAAAAGTTGAGCCTCCAGATCCTTCACCCGTCGCTTCAGTTTGTCGATCTCTTGTTGCGCTTGAGGAAGAGTCGATACAGTAGGTGAGTTATTGTTGCTGCACTCGCGACCGCGTGTGCGACAGTTGAGGCACGGAACGCTGGTGTCGCATTTTATCCGCTGGAGTCGACAGCCATCACAGGCTCTGCCGACTTGTTTTCGCTTCCGCCTGACAAAGGCGAGTGTTTGGTGAGGGTGAGCTTCAGGCGCTCGAGGGTCTGGTTCGCTCATCGGCAGTAGAATTAAAGCATAAAAAGCTTCAGAGGCGATGATATGAGTTCAAAGAGAAAATGCCATCATCGGAGAGCGGCGCGCTCTCATTTCACTGAAATCGAGTCATGAAGAGCGTGAGATGAATTGAAGTCGAGCGTTCTGCTTGCTGCTTATTGCGGGGGCGCGTTGTGATTAGCTAACCCGATTGCTGCCACTACTGAGCACTGAGCGCCTGGAGCCTGGTAATTATGAGCCTGAGAGCACAGGGACATTCATTTGACGCCATCATCTTCCGGATTCTTGAAAACCCAGTCATGAGCCGCGCATTGTAGAAAATTGCCTTGCGGAAGACACTTTATGTGTCCTGGGCCGAGGAAGGCTGATGTTTTGCTCATCGTTTGCTCATTTTTGCTGTCGGGGCGATAGCGTAGCGCGTTCCTCCAACCTTAGATGTTGACGTCGTTGATCTTGCGCCAAACGCCAGGCCCTGCGAAATATTGGTCAGGGCCTGGAAATCTGTTCATAGCTCTCAAATCATCATTTCCTCGTCGTCTGGTTCAGTCCACTTGAGCTTTTTCTTGGTCAATCAGTTCTGGCACTCCGATTGATGTCCGCCCCAAGCAACGCGGATGCTACGGACATATCCTTGGTGAGCATCACGAAATCTCGAGCGCCATCGGCTGTACTAACCGCAACAGGCCGCCGCTTTCGCGGCTCTGAGTGTCGAGTTTGTAGTTCACCCCTTCGATACTCTGATTACACGCATCCAATCACCCGAGTATGTACCCAAATACCGGAGCCGCCAAGGCAAACTCCAGCCTGCCCTCTTCCGAGGCCTTTATCGCGGCTTGACACCAATCGTGGTCACGACCATCCCGGCCTCTGTCACTTTCTTCACAATCTACGAGACGGCGAAAAATACTCTTCAACCGAAGGAGGGTCTCAAGCCTGGGAGTCTGTCTCAAACAGCTGTTCACGCTGCCAGTAGCGCGCTTGCTGATATGATCGCGTGCGCCATCATCAATCCGTCAGAAGTCCTCAAGCAGAACGCGCAAGTTGCCAGATTTTCAGAAGGTGGTGTCCAGCGCAATCCCATGCTGGCCTCGCTCAAGCACTTCGCAAGGCATCCTCTGAGGCTCTGGACAGGATACGCGGTCTTGGTAGCCGGTAATCTCCCACGTACCAGTTTCACCTTCTCCATTTACGAGTACCTGAAAGGCGCCTGGCTCCGGAGATCAAACAAGTCCGAGAGCATAGCGGAACAGGTCAAAGTGAGCGGCATCACTGCTGGTATCGGCGGCTCAATAGCCTCGCTTCTCTTTGTTCCCATTGACGTCGTGAAAACCAGGATGCGGTTGCCGGAAGTCGCTCCTCCCAGCCATCTTTTACAGCCAGAAGCATTGTTCACGTCTTCGCTAAGCCGCGAGAAAGCTCGAAGGCCCGCGGCGAGAGGCCCCATTTCCATTGCCAAGGGCATCTTGATAAGAGATGGGATTTCAGGGCTGTTTAGAGGGGCAACTGTCACCTGTATAGCAGCTGCCGTAGGAAACGGACTGTTTTTGGGTTGTTATGAAGGACTCAAGTTGCACTACGCCCGTGAAGCTTCCAAGAGGGAGCTGATCCAATAACAATGGTCAACTTGACTTGGTAAGAATGGGCGGTATATGGTAAGTGGCGCGTGGATTCTCCTTTCCGATCCTACGAGCGACGTGTAATATAGCACAAAGACAATATTCTTTCTTCCGTCTGATATGATAATGAAACTACGAATCGCCGTCGACATAATCATGACTGTTCTATAAAGACCGATTCTCCCCAGACGAAGAAGACAAACCCGTTCAAAACCATGTTTCAGGAGAGAAATTCCCGGGATTGAAATGACCCTGCCGCCGATTGTCCATTTCCTGCCGACCTCAACTGTCTTTGATTCGAATTCGACGTCTCGGTAATGGAAGCCTGCAAGAATACCCATAAAAATCAACAAAATTAAAACGGCGTCTCGAGGGAGGATCTCAACTAAGCTGCATCGATAGATCACGGACAAGAAATCTTCTCATCCTCACTGAGGAAACAAACATCCATGCTAGAAGTCGGTCTGCAGCGATGCACAGCTTTGCCCATTTTAGGGAATAGCACGCGTGCAGAAGTGAGAGTGGGGTTGAGAGACCAATGATCTGCCCAACGCATCAAGGGATCTTATATGGGCTAACAGTACAGCGACAGATTTTTGGACATAGCTTGGAAGTTTCAGTTTCTGTTGGCTACAGCGCAGTTGGAAAAGGCAGTATTTGTCTATTTTCATATTCTTGAGGCCTACCAGTCTTGCAAAACGAGTAGAAGGGCTCACAGCAAATGTGGTTAGCATTGCAGACTGCTAGTGACACTATCATTTCCGTCACAAACCTCACACATGGCACCAATGATTATTGAGCAAGTCCAACCGGTATCTACACCACACGCACCAAGTATTGCCCAAAACGAGATAAGTGTCAATTGATCCCCGCAGAATCATTTCCTATTGATACCCTCAACCCCCGGGTCCTTGGATTTTGATCAAAACTCATTTATCTCACTCCTGTTAACTTCAGCCTCAAGAAAGAAACAGCGAGTATCAGCGATTCAATTCTCATGACCAGAAAAGCTTTTGAAGTCAAATCGTCTCTCTCACCTACAACATGGCTGACATGAAGTAATGCCAAGCATTCAATCTGTGAAGTCTCCAGCTGACCAAGTCAAGAACAGTCCTACCTGAGCCCATGGTAGAAGGCGTGGATGAACCGGAAAAAGAAAGCAATGTATCAACGAAAAATTCCTCGACAGGAAACCGAACCATCATTGGCAGCAAAGCACTGTGGCCCATCAAAAAACTTGATGCTTTCATTTCACGCCTAAATCAATTGATGCATACCCGGGAGAGCCACGATGCCCTCATCCTCTTCCTTGCCTACGCAGCACACTTCGTGGCGACGACACTCGAAACACCAATTCCTGACAAGCTTAGAAGTTGGCTTCTCAGAGTTCACAAAATCCTGCTGAGGATTGTACCGTCAAGACTCTTGTCACTCTTATCAACTTTCAAGAAGTTTCCAGCGATAAGCTCGTTGTCCGCCAAAAAGCCTCTTATTGCCGAACGATTCAGGGCGTTATCGGATATTCTGGACGACTGGCAGATCATCACCAGATTATGGGGCTTACTGGCGACATGGGCAGAAGCAAAAGAATTCCTAACCAATCTCACATCCGAAAACGAGAGCGAGGAAAAGAGGAGTAACCCACGGAGGTACTTTGCTCTAACAACGATAAAAGCTACATATCTCATTGGATTATTCTGTTACTATGGAACGGAGAACCTAGCATGGCTTACAAGACGCGGCGTGTTCAGATGGTCAGAGAAGACTGAGTCGAAGCTCATGGTCTGGTCTCTCAAGGCTTGGGGTGTTTATGTTATGTCTGGGATGGCGCAACTGCTATACGACCGACATGAAAGCAAACGTACTGGGGAAGAGCAAGATGAAGAGGCAAGGGCAGAATGGCGGAGGAATTTCGTTCACCTTTTTCTTTATGGTCCACTGACGGTTCATTGGATTCGAGAGGGGGGGCTGTTTCCGGAGATGATAGCTTCGTTTTTGGCGGCTTATACAGAGTTCATAACGGTCAGGGGATTATGGAAAGACTGCTGAGATGTGAAGAGGATGGACCAGCCTACAGCTGGGTTCAAGGAGCAAATCATATAGTGCTGCCTTGGGTGGCTTAATAGAAGGGAATTGAGATAATCATTATAAGAATCGTCATTAGTGTCAACCTATGAGTACTTAAACCGACTCTACTACCTTGTTGATCTAGCGCATGTTGAGTAACACGCAACTGTCCGCGGTCGATCCGGTCAGCTAAGACGTTCCCATGCAGCTAATAATCTGCAGCCACCCCGATCAAGGCCCTTGTCTCAGTCAACTACCATCGTCAACGCCCCATTCACCAGCGTTGCGATTCCCAGGGCTTGCAAGGTCCGAAGATAGGAAGTGCCAATCGCTGACAATGTCTCGTGCTAAGGGTTGTGAGAAAGCGACTGGGAATTCTGAGAAGCAACACGTCGTCTGTGTACGCCACATGCAGGTTGGTTCTGTCCTACTGGAAGAAATATGCTTGGCATCATCTCAACTATATTAGTCTGTCTTTTGTAAAAATCAGGCTGCGAGTAAACTTCTATCATTGGCCAGAACTATCGTGTCAATAGAGAAAAGAGATATCTCGTTGCCCAGAGCCTTGTTTTGACTGGTCCCAGCAGGTCTCGAGGACAAGATAAGATACACATTTTTCAGCTTGCAGATCAGTCCCTGGTAAATCACCAATTGTGCTCCCTCTGCTTCAACCGCATGCTGCGGCATACCTCCTAGTGATATTCTCATTGGCTCTTCAGGGCAGTGAGTGCGTTCTTTTGCTTGTGAAAGCTCACACATGTTTGTAATTTCTTGCAACGCCACCAAAATCTATTTATGAATGAAGCATGAGAATGAGCCTGAAAATGAGGGCCGCCTCAGGGTCCTTCCATTATTGCCTTTCTCTTGAACTTTTCGCTTTCTGCCTCTGTTCCAGTTCACCCCGCTGCCTCCTAGCTGCTCATTTAGACTTCTGTACACGTATTCACAGTAGTTTAAAGTTATCAATAAGACAGCCTGCCAGTATATTTACTTCTCAGCGATCAGATGGCTGACGTCTATTACGCGCTGAATGGTGGTGGCTTGACAGGATCCCCTCCCGACCCCGCAATCACAGAGCCACCAGAACCTTACAACAGAGACATCCTGAAGCGTGAGAATGCAGGCACTTTTGATGTTTGTGGGTACTATTATATCCCAGGGCAGTGTAAGTACTCACAATACTTTTTAAAAAGCAAGCCCGGCTAATTGTGAGACCAAAGTCTGGGTCGTGAACTACTGCTGGTACTTAGATGTGCCAACAGCGACCTGTGCAACCAGCCGTAGTCATATTGGATGTGATGGATACATCAGGACAAGATGCTTTACTTCATCGACTTGCGCTTCGACATTATCGCATGAGCTATGTTGGTGGGTTACTATCAATAGCTTTATCGTGTGATTATCAACTAACGCTTAATCAGCACTGACGGATGTGTCACTGCGATTTCGACTGATAGTGACGGCGATGAGCTTACACTTTACCCGTCTTGTACGACGAAGGATATGGAAGTGACCATGTACAAAGATCTAGAGGGCGTCTCGGCTACCATCGAATCGTCGATAGAGTCTACCTCCGAGGCTACGAGTTCAGATGGCGAGTTGACCGCAAAGACAGGAACGACAGGAGAGAGCAACACCCAAGAGTCTACCTCGTCTGCCAAATCGAGTTCGTCATCCGAACCAGATGGGTCTTCAAACTCTTCTGCCCCCGTAGGAGCCATTGTCGGTGGTGTTCTTGGGGGGCTTGCTCTACTCGCCTTGATTGGCTTCGGCCTCTGGTTCATACGCCACAAAAAGCGTCAAGCAGGTACTGGTTCTCACATGGTCTCAACAATTGATCAGCCTCCAGTCGTCCCCTATTACCAGCAACAGCCTGTCCCCCATGCCCAAGGCGAGGCGAACTATCAGCCTCTGGCGTCTGGTATCTCGCCTGAGCCAAAGGCGAGTACGCCTTCTTCTAACATGCGGCATTCGGCCTTCAATGAACTTCAATCTTCCCATCATGATAGCACGAATCCAGCTGGATATCGCTGAGACAGAAAGGAAACGGTAGTGGAAGTGCACAACTATTCAGTATGATATCGTGGGATGCTGTTTAGAGAGTTTCGTGATGTAAATGAATGTGGCTGGCTTAACCTTGAGCGAGATCTACCCGAGTATCCACGCACGAGTCAATACCATCAGTAGTTTTAGAACTGGTACCTGTAAGCCCTAGCGGCAGGTCTCAACTATAAATAGGAGATGAGGCCCATAGTTTACAAGCTGTACGGCAGAGTCCGACCATTCACCTACTACAAATGCTGATAAGAAAACCTAGATTGTGACCCTTAGGTTTTTGCCTCCTCACGGAACATAAGATGAATCTAATTCCTTAGCCAAGACAGTCTCGCTCAAAATTGAGTTATCGGACTTGACGCTCGGGTTTGTCACGACCGGGGATTGTACTGGTCACAATGCGTCTAATTCTGATCCTCTTTGCGATACAGGGCGCTGCCCTTGCTCAAAAGGACCAAACGCAAACTAAAGAATTCTGCGAAACGAGAATGAGCAGAACCCCGGTTTCTGATACACCTAGAAACACCATTAGCACGAAGATCAAATTAACCGCGAGGAAGCCATATTGCGACAGGATACGTAAGCATCCAACTTTCACGATCAAGCTAGGTCCAGTCACTAGTACGATTCTTACCAGGTCCATTCATACCATTTCGGTTACCGCTCCTCGAAAGCTTAAGACACTCACAATCACAAAGACCAGTGAGTAAGATGTAATCATTGTCTACATATCTGATCGTCTAACTGTCCGCAGTCACCGAAACAGCCGTGACGACTCCCACTTTCCTAAAAACTGACACGACAGTTTATACCACCACTTCGACTCTTACATCCACCGTTACAGTCCCAACGGTCTCCGGATTCATCCCTCTTGCCTCAGTATCAGGTTTTGTTTCACGAAAGCGAAGTCTATCTAAACGGGACTTGCTCAGGAATAATGCTTGGGAGGACATTACACGTGTTTTCCCCTCAAGAGTCTTTCCTCGCAAAGATAAGCCCAAGGATAAGCCCAAGTACCTAGAGGACCCTTGTACCATCCATATCGAACCTGGCGATAAAAACTTTCCCGTCCAGCCAACTCAAACCCGTGGCGTGGTCGCGTGTTATCGATCCGTCCTGGTCACAAAAACCGTGCTTTTCACAAGTTGTGTACAGTGGACAAAAACGATTACACTTGATCAAAAAACGGTTTTAAAGCAGGACATCACTAGAGGGTGGCTCACGAGTACAGTCACAGAAGCTGATACTACAATAACTGCGGACGACACTGCCACGACAACCTCAACACTTACTAAAGCAACTACAACGAAGACCACCACGGAAACTGAAACTGGTACGTTTCAGATTCGGATTCTTGTGACATAAACCACTTACTTACCACAATCACCATCTAGTGACTCGTACAGATCTTGCCCCAGCCGAAAGTTCTTGGGCCGCTTGCAACGCTGAAAATCTCATCAATGCGGCAAACGGCGGACATGGGATTAACGCAGTGAATATTGGAAAGAACGTCTACAATGTTCACCCACTGGTCACTCCTTATGACTGTTGTGTTGAGTGTCAAAAGAGGCCAAACTGCATATTTTCAGTTGCGTATCATCACAATTGCTACCTTGTCATTGGTACTGCCTGTCTTCCAGGCCATGCGTTTGACACGAGTTTTACGACATTGAAGAAATTGCTCCCGGAGAATGGAGCTACGCTGAGTAATGGCCCGTGTGGCCATATCGTGAACGCTGGAGATGCTGGGTGAGCTGTTCATGATGTTCGTTGCTTGGGGGGATATGGTGCCATTAGGGGTAGATGTCTTTGGATATCCAGGTCCTGTCTTTTTCGGTCATCATGACTGACAACCAGGATCTCATGAGTGCCTCAGAGGGATGGAATGACGGGGTATCGGGATATCTGTAGCAAGGACTATTATCAGCATCTTTCTTCCGTGTTTAATTCTTCGCCGGCGGCCAAGTCCGAGCGTGATCTCTCAAAATACAGATATCCATAAAAATACATTATCATCAATTTCTACGGGATTTCGGCACGTAGTCCCCACCAGCCGGCTACTAACCGGCCGTAACCTCGCCATTCGCCTCCGTAGAACTAAACCGCACTTGGAAAGACCAGGCGACATCTATCGAGTCATCGAGTCAGAGTCTCAGACCTGATAACAAGGGCGGTTCTAAAATGAAAGTAAACCATGTCGTCGGCTCTGACAAGGTTCGCCTAATCTTTGCGCGCCCCAGGTTCCCCAGAAACCCCGGAAGTTGGAGATAAGACGAGTGGGAAGGGGGAGATATGACTGAAAAATTGCGATTATCGATTGTCATATAGTTTGACTAAAGATTAGAGGTGCCACGCGACAACGGGGTTGTGCCGCGCCCTATCTTTGTGGTGCAGATCATGACTAGGCCATGGGAGCGCGTTTGTTCTTAAGAATGCGACTGCACCCATGCGATATCGCCTCTTCTCACTCTGGCAACGTCTTTGGTCCCTTCATCTTCCTTCCCAGACTCCATTTCTTTTCGTGGCCGCAAGATACAGACGGCTTACCGACAGTAGCGAATGACCACAAAAAGCCCCCATCGGTACACAAACATCCTCCTCAAACAGGAGCACCGGACCTTCATCCTCGCGTCCCGCCTTGATCTTCGAGCCTGAATACCGACAGAATGACTGAGAAACACGACATTCCCGACAATGCGTCCTTGACGCCCTCCCAAGCTGCTGGCAAGACATTCGCCACTCATCACCTCCACGGCGGTGAACAGCTTGAGAAGCGATACAGTCCTCTTTCTGTCCTCGCTTTTGCCTTTACCACCACCAATTCTTGGATGGCCTTTGCTTCAGGCATTGCGATACCGCTTGCTTGTGGTGGAGGACCCTCGATCATCTATGGTCTGATCGCTGGTGGCATCATCATGGCTACCATCAACATTGGCTTCGCTGAATTGGCTTCGGCGTTCCCTTCGGCTGGTGGACAATATCATATTGTCTTCATGGCCTTTCCCGCGTCTACCCGACACGTTGCTGCATTTTATACTGGCTGGATCTCCATTATCTACCTGATGGCTGCGACAGCGTCTTGTAACTTCTTCGCTGCCAGCTCTGTTCTAGACCTTGTCCAACTGTGGCATCCGTCATATAGCATCGAGGCTTGGCATACGTACTTGATGCATATCTTGCTGTGCATCATCGCTTTTGCCGCCACTTCGAGGTTCCCTGCTGCCATCGGCCGATTGACTACTACCATCTTCTGGCTGTCATTAGTTGGCTTCATTGCTTCCATGGTCACTCTTCTTGCTGTTAGTGATCATAAGCAGTCGGCTTCCACTGTTTTCAAGGAGTACAAGAATGTCAGTGGATGGGGAGATGGCTGGGCCATGATCACCTCTATCACCGCCTGCTTATGGGCCTACAGTGGTGTTGATGGTCCTACACACTTGGCAGAAGAAGTGCCGAACCCAAGCAAGAATGTTCCTCGGGCTATCTTCTTGACCATCGGCCTTGGTATCTCCACTGTCGTCGCCTGGACTATCGCCCTTATGTTTTCCATCAAGGATGTCGATGCAATCATTGAGTCGACAGTACCTATTCTCGAGGTCTACAACCAAGCTCTCAACAACAGAGTTGCCACCACCATCTGGTCTGTCTACTACATCGTAATGTTCTACGACATCGTTCTGAACTTATTCATCTTCTCTGGTCGAACCATATGGTCCTTCTCCAGAGACGGAGGTGTCCCTTTCTCAGCATTCCTGTCGCATCTCAACTGGTCCAGTCCCGTTCGAGCCACTGCGGTCATGCTTGCCCTGCAGATCATTATTGGAGTTCTGTACGTTGCTTCAAGCACGGCCTACAACAGCTTTATTAATCTTACACTCTTTGCACTCAACATCACTGTCACTCTCCCCCAGGCCGCGCTGCTCTTTCGTGGACGCAGCTGCCTTCCTGAGAGGTCATTATCACTTGGTAAAGCAGGATATGCCGTAAACACTGCGGCTACACTATTTGTTGCATTGTTCTCTGTCAGCTTTTGCTTTCCTGCCTTCATGCCTGTTACAGCATCTTCAATGAACTACCTTATCGTAGTTATGGCAGTTGGCCTTGTATTTACGACCGCCCTCTGGTTTGGTGGTCTCCGAAAGACGTTCACTGGACCTCAGATTTGTCTAGAAGGCGAGGATCAGTAGAGGAAACATTATCAACTTTGATGGAAGTGGACTTGATCTCCGCGAGCTGTGTTACTTGTAGCTAGCTATATTTAGTCTATGAGAAAGTTTGAGTTTATAACTTTGGATCCCAAGGCCGTTTCATAATTTTGACAGAAGTACCGTGCGATCAAAGATTCAATATGATGATATTTCCAGTCACTGGACAATAGTCTTACCTTTCTGAGGCATTCGTCAATCTTACATGAATAGAATGATTTGGTTACTCGTATATTGAGCTGCATAAAGCGACCTTCGATGATTTCTACAAACCACAAACACAAATTCTCAGCTCTCCCTAACTCCGCGCCCCACCTGGTGACTCTACAACTTCATGACATACTTTCCTTCCAACTACATTCGCGTTAGCTGGTCATAGTGAATGTTATGGTTCTGAACTTACCTGTCCTTTGGACATCTGCTCCATCAGACCCTCAATATCCTCGAGATTGGCCCACTTGATCTTGGGGATCACGAGCCGTCGCTTGACAAATTGCAACGCCTCAAGGATATCAGCCCTCGTCCCCACAGCCGATCCTTTTACGGTCCAGCCATTGTCAATGAACCAGAGCGGGTGGAAGTTAATCTTAGCCTCTTCTGGTAGAATCGACACGCACATCAATGTGCCAAATGGTCCCAGCATGTCGAACGCCTTCTGATACGCAGCAGCAGCAGTTGCGGTAACGACGACGGCTTTAGCTCCTTGGCCATCAGTAAGATCCTTGACTTGCTTTCCTGCGTCTACACCAGATAAAGCATCTACATAATGCTCGGCTCCTTGAGACTTGCAGTATTCCTCTTTCCCGGGACCGGCGTCAACAGCAATGACTCGATAGCCCATGGCGTGAGCATACGCAACGCCAAGAGCTCCTACACCGCCGCCTGCGCCGGAAATGACAACCCATTGTCCTGGTGTGAGGTTGCAGTTCTTGATGGCTTTGTAAGCTGTGACGCCTCCGCAAAGAATAGGTGCGATCTCCTCGTCGGGAATGTCATCGAAGGTTGGTGGAATACGAGCCAGGTATCGCAGCGGTACAAGAGTATACTCAGCAAAAGTGCCATCGTATGCTTTAGCAGAGTGCAAAGCTTCAACGCATCGCGTCTCGCCCTCGTTGGCAATATCAACGCACATGTTGCAGGATCCACAGATATCTCTGATCCATGCTATTCCAACTCGCTGGCCAATCTGAACGCTGGGATCCAAGTTGGCAATGTTGGAGCCAAGCTCTGCGACTTTGCCAACGCCCTCATGGCCGAGAATCTTCCCCACGGGTCCCATATGGCCCAAAGCCATACCTAGATCAGAGCCGCATAGACTGGTGAGTGAAAGGCGAATGAGGACTTCATTAGGACCAGGTACAGGCCTTGGGAGCTGCTTGATCTCAAACGTAGGTTTGGCATGGTGCTCCTGTGATGACTGTTGGGATTAGTATTTAAGGCCTGTCATGAATGGTATCTGCTGTAACATACGGTAAGAACAGCGACTTTGTAAGTATCCGACGTCATTTTCAATGATGTTCAATAGGCAAATGGGTAAGGTTACGATTAGCTTTGTTAGATGCGGGGGCCCCGGATCTTAAGGGAGAGCATAAAGTGAGTGTCTCAGGCAGGGTTATCCAGACTTGGTAAATCACCCCGCGCCTCCGATATCGTAGAATCATGAGAATTAGCAGTCATGTCCACCTGGATGTGGCAAACCTCGCTTTGGCCAGCGGCCACGTCGGGACCGGGTCGTTTCAACATTCCCAACTCGGCAAAGTGTGCGGAGATGACGTCCCGGGATATCGTCATGGCAGTTGTGGGGTAAACCGCTTCCTACGCAACGTTATCGAGCCGAAGTACAGCACAGATTACGGATGCTCTTGATTGGAGTGTGTCCGATGTCACGGAGTATTGCGTACATGGGCTTTGATCAATTACCCCACATCATCACTTCGCCGTCCCACATGGGGCATCAAGGCCTGCGTAACTTTAACCTTGACCAAACATCAATCTGCTCAATAATTTTCATAGTTTTTCCCGTTATCCTACTATGAAGATAGTCCAAGATTTGACTCGGGAGTCATCTTCACCGGATATGGAGCTCACTCCACTGGGGTTCATCAGTTTTCCTTCCATCACCTCAGAGCAGTACATCTCTCCAAGACAATGGTATGTACCGTTTGTAGCATCGCGAAATACTATAGGAACATCCATGCCTTGGACGATACAACAAATTTCAATGGCCTCATCGATCAAGGGAGCCAATGCCAGCCTGCCTTGAGCTGCCATCGCGAGGCGCCGACGATCGCGGGACTGAGCGTCCAGTATATGACAGAACCCCCAAGATGGAACTCCGTGACGGGAACGGAGTGATCGCCTCTGTTCAAGTCTTTCTTCGAAGTCTCTCGCAATACGGTAACAGATCATTAACATGATCGTCAGTAGCTGGACTTCTACGTGTAGGCTCACACTGACGTCCCCGATCAACCTTTCCGGGGGTATCTAAGTCTTGCCGAGGAGCTGGAGCCAGACTGATTTGATGGGAAGAGCATTCCTTTCTCCTAAGTGAGGCCTCAAACCCTCAAGATCCCCTTGCTGATCGACAAACGCAGGCCACGAAGAGTGTCCCACCGAGGTCCCCAAGAGGGAAGCCAGTCGTCCAGACGCTCCACCTCAGAGTCATGTATTATCATTGAAAAAACGTAGGGTGCTTCTTGTGGATTTCTCAGAAGTGCCTTCGCTGCCCTAATCTGCTGTGCCTCAGAGACGCCGCGTGGATGGAGTGTGCCAACCAGCTAGCAGCGCTCAACGCTTCCTAGAAATGGACCTAGTGCGTGCCCCAGCACAGATAGCATGCTCCTGCAAGTGTTGCCTCTTTTACAATCCTATTACTACGACTTCATTAGCATCTCCTGACGCATAGGGCATATTCTATGTGGATACTTACCAGACACATTGGAACCAAGATATCTCAAAGAGTTGAGCAATAAAATCCCATTCTCTGGCAGTGTTTGGGACCCCAAGTAGCTTTGTGTCGCATATCAGATCACTGGTGGTCCGTCCCGACCGAAACCCCTGCTCTATCGCTATTTTGGTATCACGAATGAAGCGGAAGCAGTCTTCAGCCACAGTATTGTCATCTTTTCCAAGCCAGCACACAACATCTTTTGCTTCGCGGAAGATCTCGTCCATTTCTCGGACTTGTTGGCTTTTTTCTCTCTCGTCCTTTTGGTTTATACACGCTGCATCGGCCCAGAGGAATCTGGATCTGTCTTCGAAGCGGAAGGTTCGCACCCCCAACTCAAGATTTCTCGTTACCGGAAGTGCGGTGACATTGGCATGGCTACTAGATCTACAAATTTAAGAAGATCGCCTAATGCCAATCTAGCATATTTCATGTAGTCAATATTCTAAATGGCGATGGTGGGCTAGCATCCATGGCTTCAGTATCTAGCGATGGCCCCCGGGAAGTTGCGTCGCCCTCTCAATCTGTCGAGTTGAGGGTTGTACTTAACCTCATTAGTCGTTCCACAAGGACCATTGCGAGGTACCTTCATTTTACTACGAAGAAGTGGCTCCAAAAGGCGAGGAAACAGTCGTGAGTAGCTCATGGCAAATCTACAATCAGCTGGCCGCCCACTCTCCCAAAGTACTACATACGCTCGCTGAACCATGGGTTCTGGACTCTTGAGTATCACCTTGTGAATTGTTGATCATACAGTCCTAACTTGCAAGTATGAAGAGGCACCTCCTCAAGATGTATATTGGATATCCCGGACAGGGTTGGAAGGTACCTCAGTCTCTTCAGGAGACATTGGAGCAAGACACACTCGTAACTCTGTCGACCTGACTCCAAAGGTCTGGGACATTTTAGCACGAATCTGGCTTGGAAGAGCTTTCATTTGTCAACGATTAGGAGCAAAGCGATTCATCAGAGTCTGTAGCAGCAAGTTCTCGTTTCCGTTTGTCTCAGTACCACCAACATTCTGGCCCAGCCATACTAAGATCCTTTACCGGCATAGCTATTAGCACTGCTTGTCGTGCATAAGAGCTGTTTCTAAAAAGTTTAACGCCTCACACTTGCGTCTAGAACCTAACTTCCAGCGTCATCGCACAGTAGCCTTATCGGCTGCCCCTCGCGAAGATGCATGAGGCGGAGCGATGAAAGATCCTGGAATGATCTCAGCATCGTCTGTCTAGCTGTATCAGTCTGTCGATGTTGAATCTTACTTGGAGCTCGTAAAGAGTTGCGTCATCTAACAGCCCTCGATGTTATAAGCTTTCGATTCTTGTCATCTCGAAGATCCACTATGACGAGCTTTCAGCTGCTTCAGCCATTCCAGACCTCGCTTAGAGTTAAAATCATTTCAAGAATCCCATTCGAGGGAAAGCAACGTGGCTATTGAGGCGTTTCAGCCCTAATCTCCCAACAATAGGGCTCTAAGTCAAGCCTCCATAGCGATTCGAGACGTTACAATTTTAAGCTCGAATGGTCTCACCAAAAAGAGACTGTGATTCGATGTGGTTGCATACCACGTAACAACTGACCAGCGACGTCTGTCTCTAAAGAAAGCGCCACATATGACTAGCTTCGTTGATGTTCTGCAACTCTGCTCCTAATTGGGTGCTAGCGACTAGCCATGGCGTTGGACGCATGAGCGTGGATTCAGCATGGCTTATTCGTTGCTAGTTTCGACGCGTTTGTGAGGCATTGCTATGGTGCTAAAATTCCAGTTGTGCAGATGTGGCTTATCGGCTAGAGCTTGGTTTGAAGCCATCACGGCGTTTGCCGTTGCAGTGTTTGGGGGAACTTGGATTTATAAAAGGTCTGGATAAAGATGCTGTTTGAAAAAGTCACACAATCACATCTCAGTTGTTCATCTACAACCATCATCTCGAACAATCAGCTATTATGGACGCACCCAAGTCTTACTATCTCTACGACCCGTCCGAGCCGTTGGCAGGAGTTGTCGCAGGCCTTTATGGAGTAAGCTTCTGCATCACGCTCTGGCAAATCATTCGGAAGAAGGCCTGGGTATGGCTCTTTATGCTGCTTGCTATTGCGAGTAAGTCGACGCTTTGAAAAATGCGAGGCCTGTCAATTAACCATAGACGCAGTGGAGGTCATCGGCTATGCAGCTCGAGTCGTATCCGCTACCAAGCCGACAGAAAAAGGACCTTACGTGCTTCAGTTTACACTCGTGATTCTACCCCCAGTATTGATGGCCGGTGTCATCTATGTTATCTTCGCTAGAATCGTCTTCTGGGTTGTTCCTCCGGAGTCGAGAACACTTCGATTTCTCTGGGTCCCTGGTAAGTATTCGTCGTAGCGAGATTGAGAGAGATACTAATACTTCACGGCGCAGCTCGCTTCATCACTCTTCTTTTTGTTGGCTTCGATATCATCTCGCTCCTCCTCCAACTTGTCGCCGCGGTTCTCATTGCAGGCACCGACCCCACTGATCCCGATGCAAAGAACAAACTCAATCTGGGTAAGACCCTCGGTCTTGTCGGTGTGAGCACTCAAATTGCTGGTTTCGGTCTTTTTACCGTTTCTGCCATCCGATTCCACTTCGCTGCCAGACGACTTAGCCCCGACTTTGCCAAGGACAATCAGGAGAAGCATGGCATTTTGAAGAAGTGGCAAACACTACTCATTGTAGTCAATGTCTCCTGCCTCCTTATCCTTGTAAGCCAGAATCTATTTCTATCTATGGCCCAGTCACTTACCACGAATAGGTGCGTTCAATCTACCGTGAGATTGACTTTGCTGGTGGCAAGGATGGCACTACCCACCAGAAGGAGTGGTAGTAAGTAGAACCTGTCCTATATCATCGAACAAAGCTGACCAGTATACCACAGTTTATATGTCTTTGACACTCTTCCCATCTTGCTCGTCGTATTCCTCTACAATGTCTTCTTTCCGGGCAGCTATCTCAAGCACCTTGGTTTCAAAGTACCCAAAGAACACCAAGGCGCGGTTCTTGACACGGAGGCTGCCGACAAGCAGGTCTCAGCTACTGCAGAGTCTGCATGACGTGTATTATCCATACCACCGGAAGTTCAGGTACCCAGCCGCTTCTGGCTGGTATGCAGAGTTTTATGTCTATTTTTCATGAGATTCCTTTTTAGACTTTGTTACTTTATCACCATATGTTTGAGTTTTAGCAAAGGAGTTTATGTATGCAGGTAGAATCACAGCTTTATATAATGGTCCTCAATTTACCCTCCCCGCCAAACAGTCCGTCTGGATCCCGATTACGGATACGCTTCGTATGATGCGCCGAATTTTACTTAACCTAGGGGAAGCGACATACAGGGGCCCAGTCAAGGTATGGACAAAGCAATGGTTAGTGACAGCTAAAGCTAGATTGACGATGAACTGGAAAGCATTAATCAAGATCCAGATTCGATATGATATGGCTCACATTGCAACAACCTATCTTCTGTTCTTCCAAATTACTCAATCCAGCTAGATTGGACAGACCAACAGGAGGGCTATTCTCCCATGCCGGGAATCATCGGCTATGTCACTCACCAAGCTGTTCTACGCTTGACATTTGAAGTGGAGTGCACGTCTCCAACCTATTCATTGTATAAACCGTCTTAAGCCGAGCAAGACAACTCATAAGGGTTATAACATGGTCAATACGGTGAGTGTCGTGGATGGAGATTCAGTTAGTAGAGTGATGAGCCATGTGAAGGTCCAAGAAATAACAAGGGACTGGGAGATGCTGGCGTTCAGCTCCCATTGCTGCCAATGAGTCGGACGAAGTATCGCAGGCCCAGAAAACTTTCGAATTCATCGTGGGCGGAAGTGAAATTATTCACGTTACTCCAAAAGTGTCGGGTTCCCTGCCATCCCCTTCACTACCGCAAATCCGTAGGTGATGAACGTCGAGGAACAGGGCTGACAACAAGGTCCGTGCCCCGCCCCTGAAGATGAATCCGGGGTTAGCTCTAGCGCTTCAACAACTCAACTCAACTCAATTCTTATGCCGACGTGGGGAAAACGCGAAGTCATCCAGAAGCCGAATAAGAGCAGAATGTCGGTCTAGACACCAACTTGCCGTGCACTGCAGCTAATGAGCAACGCATCTCAACAAATCCCGAGCGTAGCCGAGTTCCTGCCACGTAATTGTCACCTAGGTGAGTCAAACCAAGACCTCCTGGTTAACCCGACGCAAGACGGCTGAGATTAGCGCAGCCGCACCGTTCACCGTGTTGACCCCACAAGGTGAGCTTACGCGAGGTCTCATTGGGCATTTGACTTGATCGTTTTCGTGACGAGCGCAAGCATTTGGTGATTTTGTTGAGGAATGCCTTGTCGGAGGATGACGGGCTGAGTGCTACTGTGCCTACAGCGGTAGTTCAGCGCTTGTGCACGCCAAAGTGTTGTGATAGGCCGCCCTGCATGGCTGGTTTCACGGTGTTTCGGTGTCTCGGTATCAAATGCCGTAGACTATAATAAGAGTCATAACCTAGAACTCAATGGTATTCGAATCTTGTTCTCTATCTCTTCTAGTATTCTCAATTGATTGTTAATTGTCAAAATGACGGATGTTATGAGTATTAGGGAGCAGCAGCGCTGTACACTGCAGTACTTTGCTGTTGACCTTGCGGCTGCGGCTTTCGCTTCTGCTTTGGTCACTCCCTGGGTGACAGCCATTGATAAGTGAGTACCCTCTCAGAGGATATCTAATCCCATCTTACTATCCTTGAGGTTCTGTAAATACTAACAAATGTCGTTAGACTCGTCTTCAACAAAGCAACCAGCAACACATCCATCAAATCATCCATGCGAAAGTGGGCATCCAAACCCAAGGCAACATTTGCTTCTCTCTTCATACCATTCCTCGTCTACTTCGGAACCTACGCAACCGCCAACATGTTCGATTCCTTCAACGCCGTCCAATACGACTGTGACCCTTCCATCGTCTGCTCATCTCCCGCCAAGTTCGCCGCTACCACGACCGTCAGTTCAGGGCTGAGTATATTCAAAGACACGTACTTTTCGAGGATGTCTTGTGGCATGCCGACTCCTCTGCTGAGTTATGCACTGTTTACCCTGCGAGATGCGGTGACTATATACGCTTCGTTCAACCTGCCTACCATGATTGCTCCCAAGCTTGCCGAGTTCCCTTTCGCGTCGATTACCCCGTTTGCCAACATCTTTCAGTCCGATGATGCAAGGCTCAAGATGGCTCAGCTGTTTATGCCAGCTGCCTCGCAGGTAGTCAGTACTCCGATTCATCTGCTCGGTCTGGATGTCCATGCTCGTCAGGTCCGCATGACGATCAAAGATCGGATTAGTGTAATCCGGCGCTACACCGGCTTTGCTACACCTTTACGTATGATACGTGTTCTACCTTCGTTTGGTATTGGTAGTGTTGCCAATACTGGTTTTAGAAGGAGCATGATGACTCGGGTGGTTTGATTTGACTTGCAGTTTGAGATGCTATGGTTTCAACACGGGAACTCCAAGGAAGCCTCAACGCGGAGAAGTCTTAGTATTTTGCGTTCATAAAGTCTATTATAAATTGAAAACATATTTATCAGTTCGAAATTTGCAGCACGGTGAAATCAAGAATGCTACTTTCGATTGTTTGGCCATCATGACTGCACCGTGCACCTTACATCGTCCACTGAAATCATCGGACTTTTTGATGGTCATGAAACACGCGTTATCTTTGTTCCTATTCCCTTGAATTGCGGCCGAGCATATCGATGGTACATGACAACAATTCTAGGTGAAAGGTTCATGGAGAGCAAATGGTTTATAATGCAGTAATTTTCATTTCTTACTATTAAGTCCATAGTAGTCATCGAATACATGAATCAAACGCTAAAGTCCACTCATTCAATGCTATTTATATACATCCTCATGCTTCGTTCTTTTTTTCCCTTCTCTTTCTTTTTTTTATTTGCTTAGAACTTGTCTTGGTTGGCGTTCTGCATCAACATGGTGTTGTCAGGCTTGTACTTCTTGGAAGCAAGGTTGACATTGTACTCGACTTCGAGAACAGCGCCCTTGGGCTCATCCTTGACAGGCTTGAAATCAAGGAGGAGATCGTCCTTGACAGCGCAAGCAGTGTCGGTCTCAAGATAAGGATCGTCGTTGGGGTACAGCTGAGCAGTGACACCGAGGTAATCCTCGTGGGTGACCATGATGTGAATGTGAGCAGGGCGGTAAGGATGACGGCCCATGATCTTGAGGAGCTCAGCCGAGGGACCAGATGTGTCGATGGCGTACTCTGTGGGCTTGAGGCAGTAGAACCAGAACTTGCCGTCAGCGTCGGTGCGGAACTTGCCGCGAAGGTTGTGACGCGATTGGTTCTCGGGGTCGTGGGCGTCGTATTTGCCGTTGGTGCTAGCTTGCCACATGTCGAAAACGGCATTGGGGATTCCCTTTCCGGTATCAACGTCGCGGATGACGCCGTGGAAGAATGTGAGTTGGCCATCCTTGGGCATGTCTTGGACGACGCTTGCGCCGTTGTCGCGGAAGGGGGTCTCGGGAGACCAGAAGGGACCGAGAATGCTGGAAGATGTAGGGGCCTTGCCGCCATCGGTGACGACCTTGTGGTTGATCTCATCGACGAGGCTGCGATTGTGAGCGATTGATCTGGCGGGCGCAATTGATTGGGGAACTTACGACTCAATTCCGAGAATGTCGCAGACGCGCCATGTCTCGTTGCGGTTCTTCTTGTAGGCCTGGCCAAGAGAGTTGATGTAGTTGACACCGATGATCCACTCGTCTTGAGTGAGCTCGACCTCTCTGCAGAAATCGTGCATGTGACGAATGAGAGAGCTGAGGATGACACGCTGGCGAGGGTCGGTCTCGGGGCTCATGAGGCCGATGACATGGTCTGTGAAGTTGGGGTCGAACTTAGATTGCGCCGTGGCGCCGTTGGAGCCGTTTGTACCGTTGGAGGCCATTTTGATGATGATTGGAGGGAAGTGTCTAGGAATCTAGGGTATCTAGGGATCTGGGGTATCTGGGGATGGATGATGATGAGGGAAAAGACGTTTGGACCGAACGTGGAGGCTGCGCCGTTAAGTATGAAAATGAATCGTCGTTTGCCGTTTCCGTAGCCGGGAGAGTTGGAGGGGGCGGGGCCGTGGATCATGGACGCCAACGGTAGCGGCAATTCAAGTCGGCTCTCCACGCCAGAATGACCATTGCAAATACTGCCTCTCGATTGGTCCATCTCCCCTAGCACAATCTTGGGGTAAGAGATGCGAACCGGGGGAAATATTCTTACCCGCAGGTGCCGTACCAAGATGCCGATTCCTCACCAAGCGGATCTTTGTTTCTCCAACTTTTTCCACCTTCTGGATGAATAGATTGCCGATTCTTCTTACCGGATATGGTTCTCGTACGATTTATTACCGTTTTTCGACTGGTTTGCCGTCGCGAACCCTTTCACGTGCATATCTGATTACACCAACCTTGAGAAGGCCATTCTAGAGTTCACGGCAAAGATTCACGGTATTCTCAGCTGGACAAGACAATATCCAGGCTACATCGGTTCAAAAACATCAGGTCATATTGAACCACGAGAAATATCATTTTCAGAAGCCACAATCGGCGACACAGCTCAATCAAAGACCAAACTCTAGGGTACCTCATCAATTGACTGCGGGGGTCCCCGGCTGGTCAACCTGGGGTAGCGGCAATCATGCCAGGGACCTGGGACTTAGTAGACGCATTAGCCTTAATAAACTCACCGGGAATAATGCCACGACGTTTTTGAACCAAGCAGACCTATCACGTTGTGCACATTGGGAAAGTGCTGTATTGACGATGCCGCCGAGGGCAACGGCATGGGGAATCATGGATGCGGGGCATTGGATGACCCGCCAAAAAACTCAGGACCTTGATCCTAAAAGACAAAAAGACTTAGATAAACTTGCATAAATTTAGGACATCTTTACTCAGTTTAGGATATCTTTTACTGAGTTTATTTTGACTCCCTAAGGCTAACAGAACGCGTCAAAGCAAAGGTCTCAAACAGCACTAGCGTCACAAATGCCTGAAGTTACAAAGAAACGACTTCGCTAACCATCAACCACTCTCCGTCAATCCCTTCAATTGTCCAGCACATCCGTCGCAGCAAAGGACCCATAAACTCGTGAAAACTGCTCGCCAAATGCCTTGCAAAGCTGATCGAATGGCTTGGCTGTCAAATCCATGCTGAAGAAGGGAGAAGCAAACCATCTGTCAACCGAGAGGATAAAGAACTTCCCATCAAGACTTGCTTCCGTCAGGCCAATTCTCATGATACATCCGACATTGAGAGACTCAAAGAGTTCAGGATCATGCGTCGTGAGCTGATGCTGCCACCACTTGCAAAAGTCGTCGAGTTCTTCCAGCTTTGCTTCTTGTCGCTCAATCACTTCTGGGTCCGGATCCGGATATCGAAAACCATCGGCGCGAAAGTCAAAGTGGCAATCATGACGAAGAGTCGATGTGCTGTGGACGTTTGTTCGTTGGTCGCTTGAGGTGAAGCTGCGGGCAACGATCCGATTGCCGACCATGAAAACGCGGATGTATCCCCATTCGGAGACAGATGAAACGCACTCCTGGTGAATAACTCTCATGGCGGGTGCCGCGGATCCCTGAGTGTAGGGCTGGCTATGAATGTACGTGTTATAGCTCGGGGTTGTGATATGATGAATGTAGTCGTTGCGATCACTAAACGCGAACCTGACGAATTGCGGCCCCTGGATCTCATCAAGTCTGCAGGGTCCGAGGCCCAAGCATGTCTTGGGCCTGTGACGGCATGGTTCCGGAGTGGAGTCTTTGGTTGCGATAGAATCCAATGCCTTGATGTCGGCAATTTTGTATCCGTGATTCCAGCTCTCGTGGTATGCCGGATAAACGCTGATGTTGTTGAATACATACTGGAGTGCATCTATGGCTTCATAAAGAGAGCGAACTTCGGAATGCAGGCTCCAATCCTTTGAGTCAAGTGGGATGTAGAAGATAATCGGCCGGTTGTGATCGCAAAACTGATTAGCGAGAGAGTTGCCTCCTTGTTTGATGAGGCTCATGATCCATCCGAGAGTGCAGTATTCAACTGTAACGCGTTGAGTTCTTTCGGCGCAAAGCATGGTGAGAACCTGCTGATGGAGTAGGACAACGTGGTCGTTCCAGACGGGCTGAATCAGCTTTGGTTTGAACTTTTGTGATCTTGCGATACGACCAGACAAGTCGACCAGACCATTTTTTCGTGTCTCTTTGGGGCCGATGTTGCTGACAAGTCCAGGGCCCAGATCGACTTCCAGTTCCTGAAGTCTTTGAGGTGTCAAAGTGCCTAGGACGTCGCCCGCTTCAAATGAGCCAAGAGCTGGGTCGCAGGGGATTCTGCAGTCGTGGCCCTCTTCACCGATATCTTTGTGGTGGCTGATGCCAACGAAGATGACATGAACACCAGGCTCATCCGTTTCATTTCGGGGTCTCTTTGAGGCAGCGAAAGTCGCTTGTGCCGTTGGAGGCGCGGTTCTCTTGGGAGCCGACATCTTGCACTTGCGATGATTGAGGATGCAAAATCAGCTTGTGTGGAAAAGGCGATAGCGAGCTTGTGTTTTGTATTGAGCGCACCTGCCGCCCCCTCACACCATTGAGCGCACCCTGACTCCTCGTGTGAGGGGGGCACCTGTGAGTCACTGGCAAAAATCATCTACGCAAAAGCAACTGCCTTATAGCAATTACCATCAGACATTGAACTTAGGGGCCAGAGATATCTCATCTAAGATTGGAAATCTATATCAAAACTTGCTCAACTTAAACCAAGCTTTTTGTCACTTGAGAACAAAGATCCTCCATATCAGTCTAGATTCTTGCCGCCCCTTACCTGTTTACAAAATCACGAACTTGGTGCGAGGTCAAAGCCCGAGCTATCTAGACCTACTTGGTTGACTTTTTTGTCCAATTCAACTCTAGAATTCTTCATATTATACTTAGATAGATACAATGAATCAATCATCACGTTCAAGCCACTGTTGGCAGGCCTCGTACAGCTTGAGGAGCTGCGGTTCAGCACTGTAGAAGTGATCTGACATCGTCTCATCAACACAGCTGAAGAATCGAAGAAGAGCAACAACAGTAAAATCGGCGTACGAGGCTTCGAAACACGTTAGCTACAACATTGTCAAATTTCTGAGGCTGGTTTCGCTCTTACGATGGTAATTCATCAAAAACGGTCCTGGCGTCTCAGCCAGAGCCTTACCGATCTCATGACACATCGCATCGAGCTGGTACCAAAGCTGCTGACTGACGTGCTCACTATAATATGAATCGAGGCTCATCCCAAATCTTTTGGCTCGTGTGTCTGCATAATATTGCCGATCTGATGGCACAAGAACTTTCTTGGGTAATAGATGTGCCCATAACGGTCTGCTGCTTATCAGTAGCTTCTCTGCTAATTCTTCGACTCTAGCGGATTCTTCTGAGTCGAATTGAAGTGAAGGCGTGCTGAAATGCTTCTCTAGCTCCTTGGCAATCGACTTTGAACCCATGATACCCCTTGTGGTCTCACCCTCCTGTAGTAGGATGCAGGGTACGGTATGAGGGCTCAAAGGCGGCTCGTTCGGTTTCACACTAATCTGATGTCAATGATTAATGTAAATGGGTTTTGGGGCCCTAGAGACTTACTGAGGCTGCATGTAGGTACTGAGGTTGGAAAAGTCGAGCCATTCAGTTGTATATGGCAATGCCTTGTAATTGAGGACGAGGCGGGCTACCATTGAACAGTCAGTCTAACGCGGTCTCGATCATCAATGTAAAGTATCAAACCTTTCCACACATTTGGAGACCATGATTTTCGGGTTATACTTGGAATATCGAAAAGTGTTATCAACGGGCGAGATGCCATGCTTGTCTTTCTGGTCTTTAAACTGATGCCCGCACTGAATCGATTCAGCCGAGGTTCTTTAATACAAGTATCAGTTTGGGTTGAGGCTGATCGTCGCTGACAATCGTTGAACTTGTCCCAGTTGAGTTAGCTCATTAACTCTGGCATCAAAAGCGGGGCCAGTCGGGCAAGTTTATGTCATTTTCCTCAATGCAAGGTCCGATCGCCCAGATTATCTCCCCGTCCTTCTCCGTCCTTCACTAAACAGCATGCTATGCCTTGCGCTTTGTGCCTTGCGCCCTGTATCTTGAAAACTTTCTGTTCAAATCCGCTGAAGGTCATTTACTCTCATCTTCTCTGAAGTAAGAATCGGCAACTTGTCACAGCTTACAATTACTCTTCTCTCTGAACCAGCAAAAACAAAACGAGCTTACAAACGTGCCCCGAATCTGTCACAATGTCTCCTCGCTCTAACGAGCCACCCAGTCCAGAGTCCAAGGTAAAGGCCTATTCGGGTTCTCTTATGTCAAGTTTTCCGTGTCACCTAACAATAGATTTAGGAACGTCGCGCACGGAATAGGGCAGCGCAGCTAAAGTTTCGTAAGAAGAAGCAAGAAGTGGATGAGACACGCTGCAACCGGATAAAGCACCTTGAAAGCGTGGTGGAGAAAATGAGCACTGTGCTGGTGGCCTTTACAGACGGCCTCTTACAGCAGGATGTCGTCCAGCAGAGCCCTGGCATGATAGCCAGCATTCAAGGCGTTATCGCCGATATCCTTACACTGGCCAATGAAGCCGGAGACCCCGAACAGGACCCCAAGACTCGTAAGGCTCGAGTGAAAGCCAGTGAAGCCCAATACCATTCTCCCAAAGGCTCCGTACATGAACTCCCTAGTTCAAACCCAAGTATTGCCATTACCGTTACCCCCGACGACCCGATGACTGCCTTTTCCCCAGTACCCCTTGCAGACGACTCCCCCATCAATATGCCGTTTTTGGAAGACACAACCGTGCCGTTGCCGGTAGTCCCAACGATCTACTCTCAAGAAAACTACCCACCATCTACGATCCCGGCACCTCTCAGCCCCCTTTTGTGGACATCCTCATTGCCACCTCTCTCCCTCAATTCCTTTATCTGTCGCCTCACCTATTCATGCTTCAAAGTCGGCTGCCTTGTTCTCAGTAGATCAATCGATGCGCCACTTCCTCTATCAGAAGAGAGTCGTATGTTTGGCTCGACCCTTCGCTACCGCGAAAGGGATGAAATGATCTTGAGAATGCGATGGCTGCTCGGCCCTGGAAAGCATGAACTTCAAACCTTGGCAGAGTTACCCTGGGGAGGGAGATGGTGGGATCAAGAGTATTCCGGTAGCGACCTCGCGAACTATGCCACGAATGCCGCCATGGTTGACTCATCTGCCCCCCAGTTCCTCAGTGTCCTTGGTGTCGAGAAACAGCTCATTGCCCTTGGCGCTCGCTTCGTGGATAAAGACACTATCGAGCTGGACTCGAGTGCCTTGGCGATTCTGTCAGGGAATCGCCTAGAACCTAGCTGCGCACAACCGGAGAGCTGGAGTTTTGTCAACCTTTTCCCATCAAAAGATTCACGACCGCATATAGACGCGCCGAGAGTACGAGTCAGTGTGAATCTGCTTATAATGAACTTGACGAAGATAGCGGTTTGTTTAATGAAAGGCCCTGGCTTTCCCAGACAGGCATTGAGAGGAGTGATTGAACAGTCTGTGGTTACGAGGAAGATCAATCCAGCAAGGCCCGGCATGGCCAGTATGGAATCATCGCTTTGTTACTAGACTAAGTAACAGTGCATGAGTATCTATTCGAACATCTTGTTCAGCTTCTACTTGAACTGCTCTTCAAATTTAAATATTCTGTCTGGTATTGCCCTTCAATCAACAACATTGCTCACGGAAGCTCATATCTCTGATTTGAAGGAGACTTAGCACCACCAGACTCTCCTTCAAGTTCGGTACATTTTGGAAGTCTTCCCACGTTGTTTGGACTAAAGTGCTCATACGGCGCAACTGCCGAGCTGCCTTCATCTCGGCCTTTGCCGCTTTTCGTCGTAGTACCTAGTGACGAACCTTTGCCGCTTTTCGTCGTAGTACCTAGTGACGAACCTTTGCCGTTCCTCCTGTTTCTGGCCCTCCATAGAAAGAAAACTGCCAGGGAGATAGCCAGAACAACGGCGTAAAGGACTACCCCAACGCTGATGCCGGTTATCTTCCCGGACGAAAGGTTGTTTTCGGTTGAGGATGATCCTGACGCGGCGGTCGAAGTTGATTCACAGCCTGTTCTGTAATGTGATACCAGGCATTTGGGTCGAGGTTGGTGGCTGGTATGGGATCTGACATCGTCAAGACCTTCCACTCAGATGACTCTGAAGGCAACAGATTTGTGAGAAGGTTAGGGAACTTTCAGTATATTAGTGAGCAGATTCTGTACAGCCTGAAAGGTGGCAAGACCAAGTTCCTTTAGTATTGTCAATCTTGCTCGTCAGTCGGGCAGTTTGACATAAGAATGCCCGAGTCTTAAATTGCCGGTCAAGTCAGCGAGTCAAGCCAATAATCTCCACGCCCTTGCAATGACTTGACTAAATCTGGGTTATTGTCAATAATCCATCTTGGCAAAATTCAATGCCCGGTTATATATGCAGCCCGCTCTGAACATGATACTGATGGTATGAGCCATTGAATCAGAAAAGGCACAACAGAATCAGAATCAATTTGCAACCATGGAGTCGAATCAGCTTGCACAGACCTTCAAGCCGCTCCATATCCCTTTCCAACCTCTTTTATTTACCAATGTGTGAAACCTTGCCTCTCTGAAGATGGTCTTGAGTCTCAGCAGCGAAGCCTCAAAGACTGTCAAATCAATCGCTACTGCTTCATGGGCCTTCGCCGCCTCTCTAGGCATAGACGACGAAGAGCTAACCATGGAGCAGAATCTGGCTTCAATCCGGAATCTCGCTGCCACGGTTGCCTCAGCGGGTTTGCCGCTCTCTGTTCCTTCAAGATGGCTACGGACCTCGTCTTCATGAAGCAGTCACCCAAGTTATACAAGTAGGAGCTCATGGCGTCAATATTGAAGACAACATCCCGGCTCGTGGTATCGAACAAGGGATCGAGCATTCTCTGCATCCTCTGAGCGAACAGATTCGTCGCCTACAGCTAGCAGTTCGAGCTGCAGCTGACGGAGGCCTGCCTGACTTTGCCATTAACGCCCACTGTGACGTGTTCGCTTTGAAAGATGACCTCAACTTGGACAACTAAACGCGTATGAAAGAGGGAGTGAGGTGTGGCAAAGCATAACTGGATGCTGGAGCTGCAACTTTCTTCTTCTGGGGCGGATATGGTGCCGGTTTCACCGAAGGTGATTGATTGATTGATACTTAAAGCTTATGACGCCTCGGCGAGACATATCAAGCCAACACACTGAAAAATCCCATTTAACTTTAGCTTTTGGAAGGCAATATGCGCATAGCCTCCACAAAGATAAGTCTCCCAATTAAAAATCACCGAAGGTGACGTGCAGACTATCGTCAAAGGGCTTGATGGCCACGTCACGATACGCCTAGGTCAGACTAGAGCAGCACTGTCGGTGTCACAGCTGGCCAAGTTAGGGCTACCAGAATCAGCATTGGCCCCAGTCTCTTCCAGATAGCCTGGAATGCTGCCAAGAGATCAGCACTTAGTGTCCTTGAAGGCGGTCGTTTGGAGGAGGTTTAACTATGTTATTTGTAAGATAAATGTCACAGTCTTCACATAAACTATGGTAATAAGTTTAATCTGCAGTAATCTTTTCACCTAACATGTGTTAAGGATAATCTTACTCTACAAAGAAGATCATGGCCCCCTGCAAGCTCTCTAGTGAAGGCCACAATCTCCTAAAGCCCGCGGATGTTAACAGTCACACGTCCGTTTCGATAAGCGTCGTTCCATCCTTGAACCCTCCCGTCACGAGTGCATTTGCGCACGATCTGCGTAGCAGCGCGGGCAACATCGCCACTGTAATCGATTAGGATGTGGCTTAATTTAGACGGAAGAACATACCAAGATGGGATGCCTCCTCCCCAGAGAGGACCGCTTCTGTGACCCGTTATGATAGCTGAGCCGTGGCGACAGAAAGAGGCGGCCCTACCACCAAGGCCAAGACTGCAGCCTTGTCTACCTCTACTGGCGAGAGAGGCGATGCACAACAAAACGTCGAAAACCTATTCACCCATGTGGTCAGGTTTCATATCGCGTAAGTACTTCCTTTCAGCCATGAGACATAAGCTAACTTACGCCAGCACTTGTCCTCCTACCGAGACTGTTGCAAGAGAGGGTACGTTTCTCCAAAGTCCCAGAATCTTATCATTGAAAGTCAGCATGGCTTATTCAAGGTTTGGCGGTCAATTATTTACCGTTTTTGGTTTGGTTAACAGCTAAGGCATATGCCTCATCCGGTCTCAAGTGGGCACCATCTGGATCAGCAATGATACCAGAGACCCACGACTCCAACGAAAAGGGAGCAGTGGCATCAGTATCGATCTTTCGGTCGGTAACTGAGCCCGCAATGGCACTGAAAGCAAATACTCCGAGGGTAATAAGAGCAAGCTTGACCATCTCGACTAACGTTGATGATGATTTTGTGTAGATAGGATTCTTGGTTGTCGGTATGTGTTAAACATGAGATGGGATCCCCTCTTTTATAGCACTCTTGGTTGTCCTGTGATAAGGTTAGGGTCTTAAAAAAGGATTCAGCCCCCAGGGCACAAAGGTAAAGGACATTAAACACGTACGGGCAAAATACTTCTTGCCCTCACAGTTGCTCGGGATCTTGCTTTTGGCTGAAAAGCTAGATATCCTGATGACTGGCTCTAAAAGGTGTAAGCTTGTCTGTTGGAGACTCGGTCGTAATCGGAATTAAGTTTTCCTTCGTTGAATGAGTCATAAATGTTCTGAACTCAAAGCTCTTGGCTGTGCAAGATCTACCATTACTCCAAATTCAAGCGGCGACTATCAGAGAGACCATAAGCCCGTTCTCGGGGCCGCCTGAGTTAAGATTCTGAAAACGTCGTTGATCCACCACTTAGTGAACAAGCCACACCAAAGGAGCTAAAATTTATGCATACCAGAACTCAGATTCTATTTGGGGGCTGTTCTCAGCGTGTAGAAGATCGTTGTCATGTCCGAGTCTTGATTTGTAGAAGCTCGCCAGGTTCTCCCGCTATCTCCTTGACAGCAAGCCAAATGGACTCGTGGGACTTATGGAAGACGGGATAAATTATGTCAAAAGCTCCGATAAGACCCAAGAATCAGATGTTACTGTCTAATTGTATACCAAGCAGAATAGCATCCTTAGCCGTTGAGATGACAGTTACTGTCTGCAACTAGTGATCATACCAATGATAGAGCTTTAGGCCTTGACGGCTAGATCTACGACTACCTTGGCTCCAACGAAAGGCATATATTCTATATTTAGAAAATTTATCTGTCTCTTCAGTCGGTATTTTGAGTAACGCCCACAAGTGTCCAACCTGGTTTGAAGGAACATGATAGCGAAACAAATGTTGGCACGACACGGTTCTCGTCACTCTGAAATATTACCCAATTTCACGGCATCCATGCAGATCCCATCACATACTCCGTACTCGGCGTAGGTATTTAATCAGAGAGTAGTTCTTACTCAGCACTATTCCAAAGCTGTTTGAATTGCTGGCCTCTATTTTTGGCAAAGGCCAATTTTAAGAAAAGAAATTAATACATATACCCAATAGATCTTCATCAAAACATCATCCATAATCTTCAGTATTTGACTTATCATACAAACTTCTCCCCTATCATCTATATCCTCTGTCAATATGAAGTTCTCCAACATTCTTATCGCTTTCTGGGCTGCTATAGAAACCCGGTATGCTTCAGCAAGCCCACTCGCTGAAGCTAGCTGACTCGCTGCAACGACTGCGGCAAGGGCGGAGCTCCGTACACTCGTCGAACGAATAGCCCATGTGGCAGCGGAAATGGACGCGTCGTTCGCGTACTGCGGATGTGATAGAACAGGCGCGGTAAGTACGTAGCGTGCCTCCTTAAAGTCCTACCCAAAGTTTAAAAGGGACAGGTCCAATGGATTGATGGATTTTGGACGGAGATACAAGTATGTGAGACTGGCACATACAAGGGCTACACTGCTAATGGTAGCGGTACTCACTGCGAGGTTGTCCTTGGATAGAAGGTGTTTAACCGAGATAGGCTTCTGGGCGTCAAATAGTTCATGGTGAGAAATAAATCTCTCGACTTGCCAATAGAGGGAGAATCTAACGACAGATATCGTTAGGTCGCAGATACGGGTATCACTTCATGTTGTGCTCATTTGATCCCCAGGTACTGCTCGGGAAAAAATAGCATTGATTGCTGAACTTGTTTTTAGATGCACCTATACAGAAGGCACGAAACTCTGAATACATACTCGCTGAAACATATGCAGACACACTTGTTCCAAGTTGCACGTACGTGTATTGGGCTGCGGAGAAAACGTATCACATCGCAACGAAAAGGATTGCTTGCTTCAGCCAGGAACTGTTCATTCGCTATCAAGTAATAAAGATAAATATCCCAACTCCGTCCTATTAATACAATTCTTCATCGTCATGCCTTATTCATCGATGGCATGAGCATTTACAGTCAAGTACTGTACAGGAAGAACCTCTCTTCCTTTTCACTAGATTGATTCTAAGTAACTTGTTATTTCATAGGCCTTTGCCTCAATGTGATTTTAGACTTACCAACTTTGGAACCTTCCTCGACATCCACGTCTCCGAGGGCTTCCCTCTTCTTCGCTGTGGCCTTGACACCAGAAACTGGCATCTCAATGTCCTTGGTGACAGTAGTTCCAGTCTTGGCACCGCCGTTCTTGAACTCGTCCATTGAGATTGCGGGGGCAACAGTGGCCTCATGGTACTCGTCGTTGAGTTGCTCCTTCTCGTGGATGTGATTTGTGGTGTGGATGACCTTCTGTTGGACGGTTTCTCTCTCGATCACTGGCTGGATGTTCTCGTGGAGATGGCTGAGACAATATGTGAGATTCCGGTACATGAACGAGGGGAAACTTGGTACTTACTGGTGAATGTGCTCATTCTCCTTCGCGGGAGCATACTCTCTGGAATGAGTAGTGTCCTCAACGTTCTTCTCGTTCTTGATCCTGGCAGCTTCTTCCTTGGCCTTCGTCTTAGTCTGGTTATCGCGATGGTCGATCTCCTCTTCGACTTCATTCTCCTTGTAGACATGCTTGGTGGGCAGGACATTCTTGTCCTTGACAGGCTGGATTGTGGTATGGTAATGGTCTTGGTGGACCTCGTGATCGACTTCAGTATTAACCCGCTCATGCTCGTGAGACTTGACGTCCTCGTGCACGACGGGAGCTTGCTTCTCCTTGTGAATGGTGGCATCGTCGGTGGTCTCGACGGTCTTGTCAACAGTCTTGTCGAGGCTCTTGTCGACTTGCTTGGTGGCTGGCGCACTGGTTTCGTTCTGGTCTTCCAGTGGAACACCAGTTACGATGTTCTTGACGGAGGAGGCCAATTTGCCGAGGGCGTTGGGGGGGAGTTCAGATGCCATTGTGAATGTGTGAGGATTTTGTTGTGACGTGAGTGATGTGTGAGTAGATTTAAAGTCAGATGCCAGAATATTTGGAGTTCAAGTAGGTAGGTCAGCTGTAGAGCTCTCTCTTAATAGCTCTGGTAGATCAATGAGCTCATGCCACAGTCCTTGGCAGCGTACGTATGTGGCTAATGCTGTCATCGTTCGTCATTATTTGCACAACTTTCTACGATGTAATATCGATGACGATGCATTTAAACATGCAATCAATTTACTACTTATCTGTGCCTGGATCTGCCAGATCTATCGATAGTTTTGATCCTTAGCCTCGCTCTAATTCTGTCACTCTAAATCTCAGATGCCCTGTCATTCTCGCCTTTCTAGTGGTCATAGTGGAGAGCTTACGCCACAGTGATGTATCGACTACGTAGCTGGTGCCACCAGAACCCAAGTTTTTCATGCAGGAGCGATTTTACGGTGCCATCGATGGAGTAATTCAGAGTGTCGATCACTTTTGTGGCGCACAATCTTACTCTGAGCTCCTCTGTTGGGTTTAGCTTGGAGAGCTGCTAGATCAAGAATACTTGTTTCACAGTTGAAAGTTTGCGGGACAACTTGTACTTGTCATCGCGAGACGGGCCTCGGTTGTGCACTGATTGTCCACCAATTAAGACCAAAGCTCTCTGAGGATTGGTGGGGCAAACATGTGCTCTTGAAACTTGGCTTTGATCATCCAGGGCTTGACCGCACGTCATTGGGCAAACAAGAGCCAGGCATGAGCTTGTTTCTCTCATCGAGATGCTAATGTTGATTTGATTAGTTATTAAGAGGAACAGTTATTACCGATTCTTAAACTAGTCATGATACATAGAACTGCCAGGAGCCAGATCGTGTAGCCGCACGGTAGTCCAGCTTTTCGATGACGATGACATCAGGTACCTAACAAACACATTTTCATATAGTGCCTTTTCTGGCGTTGATTGCGAGCACGAATAAAACAATTTACAAGTGAATAGTGGTGTGTTTTACCCAAGCGGATTGTACGGTTGGTCTACAAACCATCTGCCACTCAAAAACATCTTCAAGTCAGAAGGATCCGTTATCATTAGCATATTCACTCTTTGGAACGACGAAATTGTGAGGAACTCAGTATGTTAGGTCACCATTAACAGTGAAAACTATGTCGAATCTAAAGAAGCTCGTATGTAACTCGAGCCAAATTCCCAGAGACTTGGCTCTAACTAATAGGCTCTAAACCTCGTCTGCAATGGCCGTCATGTTCACGTCTCCCGTCTTGATGAACTGTTTCTCCTTGGGCAACGAATCTAAAAACTTGTCCGAAACCTTTAGATGATCCTTGACAATCTGTTTGGGTGTCAAAGCCAACCATTGTGCCACCGAAACATCTGAGAACTTGGGCGCCTGAAGAACCTCGAGGAAGATCAAGTCCTCCGTTCCAGTATTCTCGACATAGTGAGAGTTTGCAGCAGGGATATATCCAACGCCACCAGCAGTGAAATCAAAGGTGCGAGCGGACGAGGCTGCTTTGAAAACGGTGATTCTACCGCTGCCCTGGAGGAAGTAACTCCATTCATCAGAGGTAGTATGCCAGTGGATCTCGCGGAGTGCACCAGGCTGTACGACAACAAGGGCGGCTGAGAAGCCTTTGGCGATTGGGAAAGTCGTAGGGTCAATGATCTTGACAGAGCCTCCAGGTACGGTATGAGGCTTCTGTTGAGACCAATGGTAGGTGTATGAACCATTGCCTGTCAGCGCTCCAGCTGAACCCGTCACGTTCTGTTTCTCGATATCCTTCGGCGCCGGTGTTCCGTTGAAAATCTGGAAATTCGTAAGTTAGGATGTAGATAGATGCCGGAGTAATGTACTCACATAGAGCTCATCCTTGGGGATGTTGTCAAAGGCCGTTGTCTCAGTCTCGAAGTTCTTTGCCAGAACAGAGACAGGGTTTCGCAAGAACAACTCGGATACAAGGAATGTCTCATCTTCAGAAAAGGAGCCCTGATCAAACACCAGCAGGAACTCGACACCCTTGTCAAAGGCTTGGAGACTGTGAGGTATGCCAGCGGGGAAGAACCAGACGTCACCTTCGCAGAGATCATCGACAAAGCTTTTGCCCTCGTCGTTGACAGCGGCGACACGAAGACAGCCTTTTGTAACCAATGCCCACTCATTAGCGGTGTGCCAGTGCAGCTCGCGGTACGCATTCGGGGCGAGACGCATGTCGACTCCAGCCATGGCAGTGGCAGCAGGAAGGACATCCTGGTTCTGCTGTCGAGCCCATCCGGCGCCAGCTTCACTGCCAAGACGGTTGTGAGAGAGACCAAGAGGCCACATGGCATTAGGGACATCCCCGGCATCTGTACCTGGAGGAGCAAAAAGATCGGGGTTGAGTCTCTCATAGTCGTAAGTTCGGGGACCAGGGTCTGTGGCACCGAGTTCGCCACGGATAGGCTGGGGCACGTCTACACCATCAAAGTCCAGATAGAGCCCGAGCTTGGGGTCAGCTTGCTGGCCATTGACGAGCTTTGGGTCTTTGACGATGGCAGAATCCTGGTCAGGGTCTGGGAGAGGAGCGTTGCCGCCGAGTAAGCTAGAGTCACCGTACAGCGAACCGCTCGTTGAGGTGACTGTTGGTGTTGGAGGCTTGACTCCACCTACGGGTCCCGAATTCTCCCCATAATCGCCCATTCTGATACTTCTTAGCTCTTGGTTTGGCATGGTGATGAAGCGTGTACTCACTGAGGGGCAGGGAGGGCCGAGCCTGGGGCGACAGAAAGTGAAGCCACCAAGGCTTTGAAGAAGGTGTTGCGGTGTACCATGTTGACTATAGCCTAGAGAATTAGAAGTAGCTGCTGGTCTTGATGGTTTAGGTCCAAAAGATGTGAGCTGTGGTTCCAGAAGTCGACGACGGTAGCAGGCTGCTGCCCCTTATAGAATTTGGGCCCTGAACCTGTTCCATGGTCGGTCCTGTAAGAACGGAGGCATCATAATCGATAGTATTGCCTGTTATGGACGATCAACACCCTCTCATGGCTGATCAGTCGCATTCACTGTGATGTAGGGTTAACTCCGAGGTGACCGAGATCCCGAAGTCATCATGGAAGCATTTGGTCCCGACGGAGCATTCGGATAGGTAGTGTGTGTAACACAAGGCAAAAGTTCCGTCAGCACTGCCCAATTGCCAGAGTCGATGATGGACGAAAGAACTGACATGCATGAGGGTCGATGCTCGTTATACCCGAATCGCGAAATTGCTAATGATATGCATGCATCTTAGTAATGATGTAGACATCCCCGAACCAGTAGAATTCGTCAGACCATGCCCTCAGAGTCGCACGGAACGGCACGAGACGCCCGGGGTTATCTTGGCATCAAAAGCTGACGGATGTTCGGCACTTGCATTACTCAGACTTTCGAGGCTTACAACTTAATTACAACGTATACGCAACTCTTGTATTGCGTTGCCTCTCAGAACAAATGTCATTGAGAGATCCCATGCGCTGTCTAGCTCACCAAACCGTCCAAAATGTTCAGCCAGCATATCTTTCTTAGGTATTCTGGTTCTATAGCCATGTTGCCCGTTGAAAACAGAAGGTATATATTTTTAGAAGCGGGTCTTTGAGGTTGCATCTCGTTGAAACGTTGCTCAGATGCAAGGGACTGACTGGAAAGTCCGGCACTTGCTATCCGCGATCCTGGATTCAATTGAAGGAGAAACTTGATTTCTTGTCTCCTTCGGTGCCGAAATGCGACGATCTACTACGCAGTTTGTCTAATCATATCTCGTCCCCGGCTTTAAACTCGCTACGGAGAATTTCTTGAGCATTCTCATTGGCAAAAACGGAACGCACGGCTGAAATAGCCTATCGTGGAGTCAAAGCGTTTAAAGCCGCAGGCAGATAGGTGCCTTGCTGGAGATAGCGTCATTTCGTTTGAACGGGAGCCTAAACGTAAGTTGGGCTCTTGCCTGCTAAAGACATGGCGTAGCCATGTATTAATCAATTGAGGCCGGCGCGAACACGTGAGACACAATGGCACCACTGGCGACAAAAAGCCATTTGTCCATGAGGAGAATACGCAACACTGGCCTACGCCAAAGCTCACCGACTTACTACCAAATCTAACGTTAGTCTGGGGTTTTCTTACCCCCCCTCTAGCCATTGATTAAGGTTTCAAGCAGAATTGAATCGAGTTGTGCACTAAAGTTAGTACCGTTCAAGGATGGAAACTCTTTCGCTCTCCCTGGCAAGTCTTTGGTCAGGTTGTCTGGCAGCAGGTTAAATCCATGAGGAGCAAGGGTACTGCTGTTGTTGAATACTGACGAAGACAATCCAGGGAACTACCAAGAGTATTGGACCACTCTGATTTGACTGGCCAGGCCATTTCTGTATCTTCCCGTGTTTATGAGATTTTTACTAACTTACTTCGGGTCCTTAGACCTGACAGCTGATGCTTGCATCGCGCGCATTGCTCGTTACTCGAGAAACAGGGATGGTAACTACATTGCTGGCTTCAATACACGGAGGTCGCAAGCATCTTTAAATATGCATGGTACTTGGGTTTGCTGGGAGTGTGACAGAGAGGCTCTAGTTCGATGGAGACCAATGCTGCGAACAAAGCGTTCGATTCTCTTGGATTTCCAGGCGACCATTAAGGGAAGTCAATGGAGTAGGAACAGAGCATGGTAATCTGGAGATATAGCGTTGGCGTCGAGGGGTGTTCAAACTCGGTGGCGAATATAGCATTTCATGCGGAAGCAAACATTGAAGTTCTTTGCTCCAGGTACTCTTGGTTCAGAGACTTTAGCAAAGCAATGGGGACCATCGGTCCATTATGCGCGACTTCTGATTTTTATAGACGAACACGTTAACTTGGTATGATTCCTGGTTCGCATGGTGTATCTGTAAGATCATGCTAATCGGGAAAACTGATGTTGCCGTAGTCTATTTGGTCCAGTCCATATCAACTCCAGCGGGCGGTAGGTAAACTTGCCCGCGCTTTTCCCATTCGTGATATCTCGCGGTTAGGACTAATGTCTTCACTAACGCAACTTGGCCTATCGATAACCACTGATGTCACATTTCTCCATTTTCCCTCTTGGCGAAAATGTCCTGGTTGGTTGTTTCAGGCCCAGAGTCGTTGACTTAAGGCTCGTCGGCCGTCCCATGCGAGGAGCCGCCTAACCCTTGCATTCAGAGCAAGAATACGGATGGCTTAACGAAAATTAGGCGTACATTTCCCCGATACCCTTGTTCGCTCTCAGAGATTCTCGGATGATGTGAGCGAAAAAGAATACTATGTTAGACGCCGCTTCCCCAGAAATCATGCATCGGCCCCCAAGTCAAAGCGTTAGAGTGGCGAGACTGTCGGTGTATCGCCAAAAGAAGCATAACCTTTGTGGGTTGAGTTAATATTTGGCGCTTTGTGACACCGGAGATACAGCCTGAAAGCAGCCCAATCCATGTCTGGAGTCAGGTAGAGGCTAAATGGTGGACTGGCTGGGTCTCACTACACAGTGGTCAAGAAGGGGCTGTCTAGGCTGTGTCTGGCCCGTGGTAGTCTAGGGCTGCAGTCGAGTCCACTGTACCACGAGCACGACAGTCAATAATTCTCGCCAAGAAATATCCTTGGTCCGCAAATCGTACGGCATATGGCACAAGCAGCGACTTATGGACTGTATCCAGATAGTCAATCGCCGATCGATGCTATCAACTCGGATGTCATGACATTAGATCAGAACATGTTGTTGATCCTCAACGTCGACATTTGCTGTGCCTTTCACTAGTGGCGAGAGAACTCTTTGTTTCGTAGTGGTGTTGTCGATCTCGTATCCGCCTAGGAACCAGGAACGGGCCGCAAAAGGTGCTGATGGGGCGGACTAAGTTAGACTACAGGGGACTCAATGACAAGGATGATGTTTAAACAACCAACACTCAAAACTGAAGCTTGGTACGGAGTAAACCTCTCAGAAGATGGGACTTTTGCGTTTGATCACGATCGTATGGATGAGGCAGCTGTTTGTGATAGGCCCAAGATGTTATTTGTCTCCATAATGAGCCATATCGACTCATATGCAGTCCCACGAGGTGGAGCGTTTCCGAGAATTGGCAGGGGACAACCAACAGCATAAACTAGTGATGCGATTTACCTAATAACCAACAACCAACAACACAAGACCAGCAGGGTCCCATTAGAAACACCCGACTTGTGCAGAATTTTCCGTGGCCCGAGGCTCTTACAGTTGACTTGATTTAGCCAGAAACAGACAGGAGCCGGGCGAGTCAGGGAGAAATGAGGCTCTCAACTTACTATATTGTACTAGTTGACATAGCTTCTCAACTCCACATGAAAGCTAACTTGTGTTGTGAGAATGCTAGGTCCCGCTTGAAATGATAAGGTTTCCACCTGGCCACAGTCTAGGGCTGTATCTGTGGCCCGATGACATGGCAACTGACCAGCCATCCGAGACCTTGCACAGTGCAGTGAAATGTGCTTTGGCTCAATGCTTCTCCACGGCGTAGATCATGGGGACGTTGTCTTCTCATTGGCTTCCTTCCCTTTCACAAGCCTTACTGTGTTACACTGGTACAAAGTTACAGGGTCCAAGTTATACGACCACCGCAAATCGACTCACGGTCCATCGGGCATCATGATATCAATGGACAAATGATTGGAGCGGAACATTGTCCCCTAGAAGATCCAAGATCCTTTCGGAGCTTTCCTATTCTGGAAGTGCGAGTGCTGATATAGAGAGTTCCATGAAAATGTCGAGTCCACAGATGGGTATAAGAAGCCGAGTATGTCCAGAGTAATCTCTCTCACTTCACTATCCACTCAAACATAACCATCATCACAAAGTCGCACTTCTCTTTCATTCAGAATGAAGTTCACCACTACCCTCTTCGGCCTCTTCGCCTCTCAGGCCCTCGCCGTCAACATGTACTCGGCCCCCAACGCCGCAGCTGAGTGCGGCGCCCTCGGCGTCGCAGAATGGGATCTCGATGCCCTTCCCGCCGACACGGACGTCTCTGAGCTCCGCAAATGCAAAGAGCATCCTCTCTCACTCAAGATTCACAGCCGCAACCCTGACGCTACCAAGGTCAACGTCCTTCAGAAGAGAAAATGCACTTCGTCCATCGGCAAGCCCAGGGTTGGCTGCGACAAGCATTGGTGCTGGCAGAACTGCGGCAGTGCCAAGGAGGTCGAATGGGGTGCGTGGTGCTGGTCTGCCCACAAAGATGGAACGGGTGCTTGGATGGCCTGTAATAGTGCCAGTGACTGTCCTGGTGAAGACAAGTACTGCGCCAAGGGTGACTGCAAGCAGTGTGGTTGCGGCTGCTAAGCTCAACACCTTCACGATGAGTTTTTCTAAGATGGAAACACTACCGCTTACTCGATTACTTCTTGGAGGACATTCATGACCTGGTTTATGTTGAGGCAAAACTTGAAATATGTATAGCCTAGCCGGCTGAAACTTTATATTCTGCTAAAAGGTCGTCACGCTTTAGTTACAGAAATACACGCAGGATTGTTTTTTTGGGACTCTATATTATCGTTGGTATCCCATCATGTGTGAGATCGCTGGGCGTAATAATAGTGGTCTTGACCCATAACTAGCAGCTAATCGAGAGATGCTGAGAGACATCATGTCTCCAGGTCCAAGTGAAGGGCCGACGAAACTAAATGTCGACAACAGACATCATCGTAAAGCCAATTCTAGATACCCTCTCTGACGACCGTATAACACACGCTATTGCCAAGCTTCAGAGGATTAGCTGGCTCTGATCAGTGCAAAAGCTTAAGTCTAATGGCACACAGCGTTCATGACGGTGTTCATTGATATGGAGCAACACAGAGGCTGCATATCTCAGAAAGGTTATGAAGTAAATGATCCTCGATCTAAAGAGATGATACATCATCAAGTGTTACTGAGCCTTAGCAGCGTTTCCAGTCTCGAGTCTTGTCGATATATGTGGCCATATTCTAAAGTCCAGTCATACGAAACGAAAACTTGCTGCATTTCTTCTTTTAGCCTTTCTTCTATACTTAACCATGCCAACGCAATAGTCTACGTAGCATTGACGAAACCAGCGTAAACCATGATTCCACAAGGCCATAAAGTTCCGGCCGCTGACGAAGCAAACAGCATCTGGCCATGAAGGCGCAGCTACGCAGCATATTGCTGGCCATAAGGTTAAGTTTCACCGAGCTAACACATGACGACGACATATGTTGGTTTTCACAACATAAGCTTCTAGCCAGAAAGCCTTCATGGGATATGACGGGGGATTTTAGTGAATGTTCAAAAAGTAATTTCCAAAGAGATGACGTGGTGAATCCATTGTTGGTATGTGACTCGTCAAGAACTTGAAGGCCGGGGGCGGTCTCAACGCCTTCTCTGTGTCAAGACAAGAGAAGACTTCCATGCTTCGTTCGGAACTGATATCTACATAAAGCGCGTATAGGTAGGTTTCACACGATCTTTGCCATAGGTTGAACATGTAAATGTGATGCAATTATTTCTATTCTATACAAATCCTTCAGGATGTTTTTCGCTCGTCATATTCCCCATATTGCCACCGTTTGTGGTTTTCCTCCGCCCACCACCTCGCTATGAAAGCCCCCTCTTCAACCCATTGCGCAACATCATTGCCAAATCTCCGTGAAACAACATCTGTAAAAGAAGTAAAGTCGAAACTTTGCACAGAGTCGTGCTCCATGGGATCTTCATCCACGTTGCTTAACCGCCATTCGACATTGTCGATCAGAGGAATGGCAAGATGGCGCTCTGGGTAGCGGGCATCTCTGGCAGTTACTACAGCGCGACCAGGATTGACGACGACGAACTGCCAGTTTCCTTGGCCGGTTGTCTCGTTCTTTGTGAGGAGTGGTCGAATGAGGGACTGGCCTTCGTAATTGCGGACAAGGTCGGAAGCCACTTGTCGGCTAGCGTTGTTTAGGGATCCTGTCTCGAGGAGAAGATCGAGGATGGTTGGTAGGATTTGGGACGAATGGACTGCATCGTGGATGTCGAAAGCGGGCAGGAGAGGGTGAGATAGAACGAGAGGAACGTGATCGATACCGATACTGGGGTTATAGTAGGGCGACACGGCGCCGTTCTCAGGCATCGAGATTCCGTGGTCGCCGACGAAGACAATAAGGGTCTCATTCGCGACACCTTGCTCGTCTAGTAGATCCAAGATCTTGCGTAGCCATCGATCGTCATAACCTTCTGTATTGAGATAATGCGAAAGCATGTCATGGCCATTAGCAAGTGGGACGTACTCCTCCCCCTCAGGCAACTTGTAGGCGTGATGGCTTGTCGATGTTATGTGCGACAAGAAAACTCGCTCCTCCTTCTCCTTAGCCTGGACAAACACGTCACGGAAGTAATCCTCGAGAGGGTCCTCTTCGAAGGCAAAGCCATTAATTCGTGGCAAGGTCACCGGCCCGTGTGTCGCATTCTCAGATCGTAGCCACTCAAGTCCAATGAGATGCTCCTCCGGAAAGCCAGTTGCCTCCATCAACTCTTGCTGATTGTTATATCCCAAAGTCGCAGCGGAGTAGAAGTATGACTGCCACTTGAAGTCGTTGAAGGGGCGCGAGCCGGTGTCGGTAGCGTTGGACACTTGGTTCAGAGCCTCAAAGATCTGAGCCAAGCAAGGCTGGTAGATATGATGCGCGTAGTCGAGATTGAAGTCGGCTAGCAATGGTCCGATACCGCACAAGGTACCGACCAAGCTCTTAAAGGTAAAGGTGCCGGTGGTATGGGCATTTGTAAAGTGAACGCCGCCGCGCTTAGGCTTGGACCCTTGGTGGTCGAAGCCATCGTCGTAGTCGCCTGTGATGTAGTTGGCGGTGGGAGTGAGATTGGCTAGTTTCTCTTGAGCCTCTTGAGGAATCGTGTTGTCAGGGAAGGATGATGCTAAGAGGTTCCAAATGTTTCCATCCTTCTTGATTGGGAAAACGTCATTTCGTGTGCTTTCGAGGAAACAAAGAACAACATGTCGGATAGGAACGTCTTGCAGCTTGTCCTTCAATGTGGGAACAAGGTCTTGTCCGAGATTCGATATCTTCAATGGGTCGACATCAGCATTGTAATGCGGGCGCTTCAAGTGCCAATCCTCGAACCCGGCCAATACTTGATCATTGGGAAGCCAATCGAATGGCTCGGCCGTCGCGAGCGCTGTGACATTGTCCCAGCTATGCTGAATGCCTGTGCCGAGAACACTGGGCAAGTCTTGTAATGTCGGCCCCGAGGAAAAGTCCACGAATGGTGACAGTGCTGCAGTATAAGAGAGAAATATGAGGGATCGGTCGGAGGGTCGTGCGACGGCCGCGTAAAGGAGCGTGAGCAAGAAGATGGCGGCCAAAGCGAATGGTACAGATCTCAAAGCAGTTCTGAGTCGGAATTGGAACGGGCTCAGGTGCTGAGTCTTTTGTTCTTGGAGGTCGTCGTCGGAACTTTCGTCGTCGAAGGATTCGGCCTGGCCCTCGAGATCGGCTTTCGGGACAGGGGCGTAGCGATTTTGGCCGGGAAGAATGCGGCGCAGGAATTGCCAAGTATTGGTGATCGATCGATGAACAACCTCAGCGACATAGCCATGGATGTTGTAGCAAGGTGTTTTGAGAAGCCAGCTCAATAAGATGTTGGCGCAGAGGACACTTGTAAACGCGACGCTGCCCGACAGCATCAACGATTTGGAAGAGGGGTCGTTTGGCAGAGAGATGTTGCTGTAATGGATTTCGGAGCCGGCGACGAGGTAGAAGGATATCGAGACGACGCTGAGCAACGCGTTGATGAACATGAATATCGCAGTGAAGACGAGGACGGCGATTTGCGACCGCGTGGGTAGGCCCGTGGACCATTGGTCAAGGAGAAGTCGAATGAGGGTGAGGACAACGACATCTTGTGTAACGAAAGAATAGCCCCATCGATGTAATAGATTTTGGTGCACGGCGTTGATGTGTGCGTAGATATGTATTATCTTGGCGCCCCAAACTGCGAGGGCTGTGAAGGTGAAGAAGAATTGGCGGTTGGGTACTCGTTTTAGCAGAGCGCGTGCGAGCGCCAAGGCCGCCTGAGACGGTGTCGTATTCTGCATCATCGGATGGATGGTTTGTCTAGGTAAAAAGAGAGGAAGAAGAAAAAGAAACACACGCTACAAAGAGAAAAAAAAAAAAAAAGATGCCACGTTATTGAGCTTCCGAATAAGCTCTCACAGAAAAAAGTCTGTTTTTACAGAAAAGCATCGCATGGCAAAAAGATACAACAGCAAAGGCAAAAGCTTGAAACAGACTGCGCCCAGCTGGGACCACGGGCAAGACCCGTTATTAAGGGGGTTTTCTCACTACCTGAACTGCTTGTACCTTTACTGCATGGGGAGGGAACCTCAGCCTCAGCCCTTTTGCCCTCTGGGGGGTCAGCGCCGACATTTTGCATGCGTCTGGCTCCAATCAGGGCACCAGTCGGTGATCAAAATAGTTACATACAACGGGGCACTGAAAAGGAGATGACTCGTGTGACTTTGGCTTTTTGGGGCGGCTGGCCCCGGATCTTCGGCACGTACCAGAACGGGCTGAGGTGCTGTTGTTAGCGTCGAGACGAAGATGGTGCTGGGTGGCATCAATCCAGCCCGGACATTGAGTCTAAGGCATACAGTTTCCATTCCTATAAATTGCATTCATCACGGCAATCTTGAAGTGCAACACGGCGGTCAGATTCAGTCATTGACCGACAAGTTGCACATAGAAATTCGACATCTAAAATGGACGTCAAGACTCATGTGTCAGATTTCACAAATTTCAGAAGATGGATCCCCAAAACCAGGGGCCATTCCAGGGCTTAGCTCGCTAACGGCAATCAATTTAATTGGCCCTCGCCTCTAATTTCCTCTAAAGCTTAGCTGTAAAGGGCAAAGGGGCTCGGTAACACGGTTCAGAATGCACAATGGCATCGCTTGCCGGCTCCTTCACAACAGCTTTGCAAACCATCGTAAACAAATATCATGATGTTTTGGGGGTATCTGCAGCCAACATTCAGTGGCCGTAAGGGGAATGCGCGGAATTGCAAATACGAGGCACAGTCACTGACAACTGTTTGTGTCCTGTGCATCCAGCGCTGCATTTGTCGTTTTACAGGCCAGCAAGTGAGTAAGTCCAGACACACAGCCCCATTTAACGCCAATCAATGTGGAGTGAATGCTGCTGATCTGTGCCCCCTTATGCAGGGAAAACAACCGGGCTAGTCGCGTGTTAAATTTGGAGGGGCTTAGTCCAGGCTCATCATGCTTCTGATTGGAAAGGGGAGGAAAAGTCTAGAAGAGTACATTGTCATTCTGCCTTGGCTGGCTCGACTCTGCCACCCTCTCTCTTCAGCCCTACAAGTATTTCCTGAAAGTGAAGGCCATTTCTGTTGATTGTAATTGTGAATTTATGATGCAGCTTTGCACGTGCCGTGTCGGGGACTTCCTCAATTGGCGACAGACCTATGGCATGTCAATCCGAGAACATTTAACCCGGCCAATTACCCCAATGCCCAGATCGTCAATTTTCGCATTTCCGCGGCCATTCAATTTGGCCCCCAAACCAAACAGAAGGATTTGATGCTAAAAGAATGATCACCATTGGCTACCAATCTGAAAGCTGGAGGATTCAATGCAAAACAAGGTAGAGTCCGGAGCTAGTCGCCCGAAGGATGCGGGACATCCACCACCATAATCACATCAGCCGTAAAAAAAAAACAACTCACAGCCACGAGACATGCATTTGCCCAGAAATGAAGCGCTGTTGAGCATGTCATCCCAACGCTTACCTTATTCGAGAGGATATATCGTAAAATTCAGAATTCAAAGCTAAAGTTAAGCAATTTGAGAATTCAGTCAAGAGGTCCAATCAATCTCGTCCAAACTGGCAGCTTTTGCGTCATTTCCAAGAACTCAAACAGAATAGGGTAGGCCCCTGCTTAATACGATTGATACGCATCGTGACGAATATCTTGCCCGCGGAGCCCGAAAACAGCTGTCGGTCACTGGATTTGCCTGTAGTCTGTCGAATAATAATATAGCCAGAGGTTAAAGAGTTGAGCGTTTTATTTAACCATCTTCACCTGCATCTTCAGACTTCACTATCATCCGAAACTTCTCGAAGCTTATCAACCCGCGGCCCCCGGAACATTACCTTGGGTGTGAGATACGCACCATTCTTAAAAGAATTTACTGGTATAATACGGGACGAGATTAAGCTCTCACGTGTGAACTCTATTCGCACGTTGTAATTCTTCGGGCTCATCTTGAAGCTGTTCCGAACTTTCATCTTCTCATGACAACGGTGATTGGGACGACGCCACCCGTAGGCCTGGTCATGTTGTCATGCATTGCCATCTCGTGAGCGAAAGAAAATAATGCTAGCAAAACTTGTACATCATGGCTAACGGCATTATCCTTGCTTATCCCTTTCCTCACTATAAGCAGATGTACAGATTTGCTCGTGACGAATTCCTTCCAAGCACATTTCCGAAGACGCCTGCGAGCCAGCCAGCTTCGTTTTATTTTTATGTCAGATTCGTATAGCCACTCAACAGCTGTTCTCGTTAGATAATTTAGAGACTCATTTGAGCCAATATGCACAAGTACGGCTACTTCGCAGTCCATGAGAAGTTAGCTATTGCCAGCGTGTCAACCGACGACAGGGAGTTTCTTCTTACTTCTCTTCTTGCCAAAGCAGGGTAAATGTAGCGGTAACGTCACTTGTAGAAAAGCTAGTGTCTTCTCATTTTCACAGTGCATATGTCTCAGGAAACATAGCCATGGTTGAGAGTTGAAGCTGGCCGAAGGTAGGGCCCTATCTGTAGGTAAATGGCCATGCTCAACTCTATATCCTTGGAGAAATATCATCTGACCAATTGTGACAGTAAGACTGTGGTTCAAAGAATGGTATTAGGATTATCGTCTAGGCTCTACCGGTTGAGGTTTGCCGGATTATTTGCAGGCAAACACCACTACATGCAGTTCGCGGACCCGGTCTGCGCCGGTGTCCCTTTCGCGATATCGCTCAGCCGCCTAAAGGCCAAGGTGACTTCATGGCTGAATTGAATTTCTGAGTTTCTGAAGCTGTGTATATCTGTATCTCTTCATTGAAACGACACAAAAGCACAATGTTTCAATACCCGAAATGCCAAGCATTCATGACGACCAAAAGTGAACAACCAACAATCCAGCGGCATCGCGGAAAAATATTCGGCGCGATTCGGGCTTTAGCCGGACCCCGCGAGATGCAATAGCAACATGTCAGCGTGGCTAACTTCAATGCACCCCATCTCACCACCAGACGGCCATGGACATCCAGACAGATCAACTGCCTATATCCTTTGAACTTTCTACAACGTAAAACCACTGTTGCCAGCTCTTTGGATTGCGCTCACAAGCTAACAATTGATCTAGATCCACCAAGCCAAAGCTGACTCGCACGAGTACAAGCAAAGTGAGAACTGGCTGTGTCACCTGCAAAAAGCGTCATGTCAAATGTGATGAAGCCAAGCCTCATTGTCGAAATTGTGTGAGGAACAACCGGCAATGTGAAGGTTATGCTATCCCGGACAGGAAGCGGAATAAGGGGCCAGGTCAGTTTCAATGGGATTCGAAACGTGTCACCTGGGCAGCTCCCTTGAAAACGCAGCTTCATCTTGTTCAAGATTCTCTCGACTTCAGAGACGCTCAGAGCGTTCTTTATTTTGATGAGTTTATACAAGTTGTGCAGAGCCCGTGGATCTCAGCTGGGTTCAACAGCGATTTATGGTCTGTGACGTTACCCCAAGTTGCACGCACCAACGATATTGTACGGCATGCCGCAATAGCAATCGGCGCGTTGAGCAAATGGCTCGCCAAATTGGAATATGATTCACTTGGTTCGTTGTTATCGGCTGATAATGAAGCGGCGCAGGAGGATCCGGACTATTTGAACGCGGTGTCGCACTACTGCCATGCACTCAAATTACAGAGCCAACATGTTTCGATACACGACGCTGTATTCCTTTCAGTTCTATTTCTATGCTTTGAGACACTGCGGGGGAACAGGAAAGCTGCCCTGGATCACATCAACCATGGGTTGGCAATGTTGCTTGCGCTCTTGACAGATGAAGATTCTTCCTTGATGAATTCCATCGCCCCAAATCCAAAGCCGCTCATCGCCGTGGTAGCAGACATCTTCTCCCAACTGCTTCCACAAACAAGACTCATACTACGTGGAAACATCGGCCGTAGCCCTGCTGTACCAAACTTTACCAAAGGCCTACGCGCCAAGAAGCATACAGTCGAGTCTTTCATGTCCATGGTAAACCAGATACCTCGAGATTACCCACCGACCGAAAACCTACCGCCTGTTCTTGATAACCTGGACGACTTTGAGAAATATTGGCTTACAGGCCGGAACGCCAAACTTGCTGTGGTTCCTCTCCTCATGGAGGCGGTCCAGAATACTGGTGTTTTGGTCTCATCGGATCCTGATATCATTTCCAGAGTTTGGAGGGAAATCACGGCTGATCCACGTATCAAAGAGATCTGTGAAGCGTCCACGAAGGAATTAAGGGCCCTCGAAGCTGCATTCATGCCTCTCTTCAACCGTGCAATCATGTCAGATGCGAAATCAACGGACTACATCAGAGCTGTCCATCTTCGCTTGCATTATCTTGGTACATGCACCTTCGATGATCTCACGCATTTCTACGACGTTGAACCCATCCAAGCCAAGACTCCCCTGTTTCGCGAGTACCTCTCCCTAGCCGAAATCAGTATCCGAATCGCGAAGCGAGATTTGAGGAACCCGGCGCAGCAACTTTCTTTACAATGCAATATGGCATCGCATCTCTTTCTCATCGCATTATTCTGTCGCGACGCGCTCCTTCGCGATGAAGCTACATGGTTGCTAAAAGACTACCCTGGTCAAGACGGGATTTGGAACGCCCGCTCTTTGTACCTACTATCTCACAGAAACAAGGTCGTGGAGAGGATAAATGCATCCGAAGGTACCCCCACAGAGCAATGGCACAGGTTACTACGCCGGGAGTACCTGTTTGAAGAAGGAGGTGACCGAGTTATTTTCTGCTACCTGGATAAGGATGAGACTACGGGGGAGTGGCAGCTTGTGGAGGAGACGGCTGTAGTGAGGGGGGAGCTTGACGCTATTGAGTGGAAGAGGAGACCGCCTTCAGCAGCTGGCAGACCGCTGCTGGGAGATGTAATTACCCTCTGGCCTGAGTTGGTGGAATGAGAGTGGCTTCAAAGCAAGCGAAGGGAAACGAGAGGCTGGCCTCATGTATTGTAATTAGTGGAGAGACTTGTATAAGCTATGTATACTATGAACATCTGGTCCTTCAAGTTATAGTTGCAAGATGCTTCGATTTATGCGAAGGCAGTGATCATGCAAACGAAATCTAGCGGAGAAAAAAGAAACAAGAACAGCACGCTGTATCTGAGAAGGGAAGTTTACAAAGGGCTATTGATAAAGGCATCAAGTGAAGCAGAGAACAAGAAGAGAAGATAACAGAAGGTTATTGGTCCAGAGCTTGGTTCTGCACCATTTCCCAGTAGATGCCCTGCTTGTTGACAAGTTCGGTATGCGAACCTTTCTCAATGACCTTTCCGTCATCAAAAACAAAGATAACATCCGCATTCTGAATCGTCGAGAGTCGGTGAGCTACAGAGATGACAGTTCGTCCGTTGCGAGCTGTGTCAATCGCTGCCGCAACAACCTTCTCAGATTCTGAGTCAAGAGCTGAAGTCGCTTCATCGAGAAGGAGAATCTTCGGGTCTCGAATCAAGGCACGGGCGATTGCAATCCGTTGCTTTTGCCCTCCAGACATAGAGATTCCTTTGTGGCCCATGTCCGTGTTGTAGCCTTCGGGAAGTGAGACGATGAAGTCGTGTATGAAGGCATCGCGACAAACTTGGTGAATCTTGTCGTCGGTCACTGACTCTGGATTGTCGATTCCGAAGAGAATGTTATCGCGGATGGAGCCTCGAAACATGGCGGGTTCTTGAGATACGAGAGACAGAACTTGACGGTAATCGTAGACATTCGTGTCCTTGATGTCCTGGCCGTTGCACAGGATTGCGCCATTACCAGGTTCCAAGTCGTAGAAGCGTTCGAGAAGCGAGATAACGGTTGTCTTACCACAGCCCGATGCTCCGACAAAAGCGGCATACTGGCCCTTCTCAATGGTAAGGTTCAGCCTGTCAAAGACGGGAACGTCTCTCGTGGGGTATTTGAAGGAGACGTCGCGCAATTCAATCTTGACTCCGCCATGAGTGTCCTTGATACCCTCTCCATGCTTGCCATGTGCCTGTCGATCTGGGTGAACAGATTGCCGCACGTCGAGAATACGGTTCGCGGAAGCTGTCACTTGGGCAGCGCTTGGTGCCAGTCCGAACCCTTGACTGCCAGCCTCAGCTCCCTGGATGACAGCCATGAAGCAGACAAAGAACGCCTCCATTGAGTATTCTCCGCTGATAAGGAGACCACCGCCGTACCAGAATAGCAAAGCCTGGCATCCGAGGCCGACACTGTCTGCGAATCCAAAGATCGCTGAGGTCCACTGAGCCTTTCGGTTGGCTGCCTTCACATGCCCATCCAAGAGATCGCGGTACCGGCTGTTGATGGAGTCCTCCATGGTAAGCGACGACACAGTTCTGATAGCCTCAATGGCTTCGGTGGCGAATGCGGAGCTTTCTTGGAAGACCGCCGCATTCATCTTGTCGAAGTGAACCTCATGCTTGTACTTCCAGCATCCACCAGCAATCATGAGCGGTAGAGCGACAGACATGGAGATCAAGCCGAGCTTCCAACCGAAGACGAGTGAGATGATGACACAGCCAGTGATGTTGAAGATGGCCGAGAGCATGAGTGCGAGGTTGATGCCAAGGAGTTCCTCCAATTGCTTTGCGTCACTCGAAATGCGAGAGCTCAAAGATCCATGAGAGTTATCTTCCTGATCAAAGAAGGAGAGTTTCTGATACAGCATGTCGTTGAGGTACTGGGACTTGTACACTCCGCTGACGTAGTATTGAACGCGCAGCCCGATCCAACCCTCACAGAGATACGCAAGACCAACACCTCCAGCAAGAGCGAACCACATGAAGCCCCAGAACTGGCTCTCACTCTTCAAGTCACCGCCTTGCAGTAGGAAGACACCGAGAGCTTTCGCGAAGAGCCAAGCTTGGATGGGAGTACCAGCTGCGACGGCCATAGACGAGAGGAGAACACCGAGGAAGTTTGGCCACTTCTGCCTTCGTTCGTACAGTAGCTTTCCGAAACTTTTGAAGAGACCACGAGGTTTCTTGGGCGCTTCTTCTTGGGTTGAAGGCCTTATGGTATCAGCAAGCTTGGCATCGGGATGGTGTATATGCGACTCGTCATCTGATACGAGAGCGCCCTTCTCTTCCTGATCATCAGCAACCCTGAGAGCCTGCGCTCTGACAAGGGCAGCATAAACTCCGTGGGTCTTCGTCATGAGATCCGCATGAGTGCCTTGCTCAACTGCTTTCCCGCTCTGCAGCACGATGATGTTGTCGGCCTTCTTGATGGTAGATAGACGATGTGCGATGGTGATGGTTGTGCGGTTTTGCGTGACCCTATCGAGGGCAGCTTGGACGATCTTCTCACTCTTCGCATCAATGGCGCTGGTGGCCTCGTCGAGAATGATGATGTTGGGCTTCTTGATGATGCTTCTCGCGATCGCTAGGCGTTGTTTCTGGCCGCCGGATAACTTTGCGCCGCCGTCGCCGACACGTGTATCATATCCCTATAGAGATTGGTTAGGATGGGAATGGCTGGGACGCTGAGAGCGTTGAGGGGCTTACATCTGGAAGTCGGTTGATGAACTCATCTGCATAAGATTCTTGACAGGCGTCTCGAACCATCTGGCGCTTCTTTTCTTCAGGCTGCTCTTGCCATTCGGAGCCAATAAGACCGTGCGCAACGTTGTTAAAGATTGTATCGTTGAAGAGGAAGGGTTCCTGTTGCACCAAACCGATATGTGAACGCCACCATTTGAGATCAAGGTCTTCGAGGTTGTTGCCGCCGATGGAAACCGAGCCAGCCAAGGTAGGGTTGACTACAGGAGCCTCTTCCTCAGACTTCTCATCAGGTTCCTCACTGGTCTTCTTTTGAGGTTTGGGTTCGACGACTTGAGGCAAGACGTGGTGTTTCTTCAGTGAGTACCAGCGCTCGAGCAAGCCAACGATGGTGCTCTTTCCTGAGCCTGAAGGGCCAACTATCGCTGTGTTCTGTCCAGAGTGAATTGAGAAGCTGAGTCCGTCCAGGATACGAACCCCAGGGCGACTGGGATACTCGAAGGTCACGTCGTCGAAGACAATGTCGCAAGAGGTAATGTCAGGCTTGAGGGAGCCAGAGGAGGGGATGGGAGCATCGATGACGGTGAAGAACTCGCATGCAGCGACCATGGCTTTGCTAACAGCCATGAGAGGAGTAGCGATACGTTCGAGGGAGGTGAGGATCATCATGACGGACATGAGGACAATGACAATGACACCAGGACTGTCGATGGCGCCAGAAATGTATCGTCGCGTTCCATACCAGAAGGCAAGACCGAAGGTGCCGAAGACTCCAAAGAACTAGAGAGTTGTTAGTTTTGGATGTACCAGGGGCATCTGGGGACGTACGACCATGCCAAGATGAAGACCCATGAAGGGCGCCATCTTTTGGCCTTCCTCGATAGCCTTCTGGACCCAGACTCTGTATCTAGCCATCACGCGGGATTGAGCGCCACAAGCAGTGACGAGCCGGATCCCCTGCAGAGCTTCGCTGGCAATAGCGGTACCTTGAGCGTCCGCCTGTCCAGTCGCGGTTTGACCCTTGACCAGGATTGGCATGGAGATGGATAGTACGACCATCATGTAAAGGATCAAAGAAGCAGTCACCAAGGTAATGTCCCAACTCCACACGAAGGCGACAATGATAGCTGCCCAGATGGTGCCGTTGAACTCCAAGAACGTGCCCAGGCGCTCTGAGATGCCGACTTGAAGGGTATTAGACGTCGCAGTGATGGCAGTAGCAGGTGCACCGGCAGGCATAGAGTCGATGACGTGAATGGACTGTGAAAAGAGAGACTGAAGGTAATGAAGACGAATAGCGGACGATAGTCGGATGCCAATCATTCGGAAGCAGTATTTGTTGATGGTGTTGAGGCCCCATCGACCTAAGAACAAAGCCATGATGTAAAGCGCCTGTCGGTCCAAGATGGATTGAAACTTATCGGTTGGGAAACTCGATGTGTCTCTGAAGTAGTCTGTGAACTGATTGACGAGCTGCCCAAAGATGATGTTCATGAGCGGCATGGTAATTCCAGCGCCGATGGATGCGAAGGAGGCAAGGGCGTAGATGAAGAAGTCCCATTTTGTAGCGTAACTGAAGACTCGTATATAGTCGGCGACTTTTGGTGTTCGTTGGGGTCTTTGGGTATCTTGGGTCGTGGTGGGGGATTTCTCGTCATCGTGCTCGGCGTCGTTAGGGGGTTTGGCGTCGGCGGCCATGATGGAGGAAGGGGGGTAACGTAGTGGTCTGTAGGCTGGGAGAAAGGTATTAGCACAACAGCCAAACACTGTATTGAAGGGGAGAATTGAAGCCGTTACTGTTATTGAGTTGGGTTCCACCGTTGGAACCACGGGTTTCGGGGAGTCTATGGCTAAGGTATGCCAAGCAGTCAACAACAGCATGCGCTCGCTCGTGAGCAAAGAGTCGATGAAGGATAGACTGAGAAAGAAAGGTTACAATTGCAGTGAAATAGTATAAGATAAAGTTAAAGATAAGAATGAGATGGAATGGGACATAAAACCAACGCTAAAATCTCGAGTCACCTTCGATCAGCGTGTAATATCTAATTTAGCCAGTCCGCCCATCTCGTCCTGTAGAACCCCTGTCTCATCGAGTTCTGCACATGCTCCTCCCTCGTAAGAGACGATTTCCTCTTTGGGACGTTTTACGAGCTCCACTCCTTTTTTCGCGACGGTTGGAGTGGGCCCGTATAACTCGTACCGAACTAAAATCCTGAGAGGAGTAACAGTGATCCTCCTTTTGACGTTTCACACATTTCAGGCATCTCGGGGTCAGCAGCTTCCTCACACTGAACCCGTAAACTTCCCGATGCGTAGCTCAGTTTTACGACGCGGCTGGCGATAATTGTTGATCATGGCTAGAATCAGCAAATTCTCTGTAAGCGCGACGATGGCAGGGTTATCAGGAGACAAGGGAAAATGAGGCGGGTTTCAAACCAGGACTCAGGAGCTAAATCCTTCGACGACAGAGCTTAGAGAGAGTGAGTTTATTCAAGAAGCTTCCTTGAGCGGTGCAAGTCGAACAAGATGACCGAATCTTGGGATGTAGTTGGTGGAAAGGGGGCTGTATTGCCAAAATCGCTGATCCCTACGTTGTACTCCTCGAGACAGCCAGTAGGACTAATTCGAATAGGGACGGAATAATATAACAACTCTCTTCAATAACCTTGGATTCGACCTCTTGCCGCTCCTTGAAGGGCCTCTTACGGCCGAGATGCCCTCGTACAGTCCAACTGCACCTATAGCCCAGTTGCTGGCCAAGGCCTCTCGGATGATGAGAGGCTGCAACTAGCTCCCGAGACTCAGACGTCCGCTTCAACGCCAGACCAGTCGAATATTTGTAGGAAACGGCAAATAGAACTCGTTGTCCGTGTATTGAGTGACTTGGGTTTCGATCAAAACAAGGGTGTAAGATAGCCCAGTCTGTAGTAAGGTTGTTCGTCGACCATCAGTAGTCCCGAGGCGTCTGGCGTATTATTGGATACAAGATACCAGTTGGGTCCTCACCTTCGTTGCGGCGGGCCAAGGTGGTAACCCCAACAGCCCTCGGCTCGGTGATCGCCACCGCAAGAGGAGTTCAGGCCCAAGTAAACGGCTAAGCACGAGCACGTTTCGCGAGGTTGGTAGGATCGTACATTGTGATGTCTAGATCTTTAAATCGTGAGAGGTTAGCTCAATGTTCTTGATGATAACCACCCGCATTGCTACTCCACGCAGACAAGGGACTTAGTGCGACATGCAGCACTTGCCATTGCATCCATCGCCCCTGAAGTGACATGCAGTCCTGATTCTGCCTTGGGCGCTCTGAGTTACTTACAAAGGCCCACGCCGCTACCTAGAATCTTTTGATTGCGCAAGTGCGCTCAAAGGGGAGACAAGGGGTTGCCATCCATGTTGCTATGTTTGTGACCAGTGGTTGATTGGCGAAGGTAAGCTCTGCGTAATGCGCAAGATTGGTAGCAATTTGGATCTGTTCATTGGTCACAGATACTTTGACGGGCTGTATATCGTGCTTTCTGTGCCGGTTAATAGGGAGGCTAAACGTTGATGGAGGGAGGTGGAGCTTTGTGCAACACTGGGAGCCTGAGAGGGCTGTTTGCGACCCCTCTTGCGGGACCAGGCAGCAGCCGTATGCAAACAAAGCATTTTTGTAACCTTGTTTGCTGAAGCCGCCAGCTGTTTCTCGAACCCTGTTGTTTTCAAGGTGTAGCGGATTGGCGCGCTATTTCTGGCATGCCTGCGTTAGCAACACTCAGTTCCGACATCACGGGGTTGAGTTCAATGCTGCAGAGAGCCCGGTCCAGATCTTGATCGATTAGATGCTCATGTCAGGTGCTATTGGAATCGGTGACTTTGAAACGGCCAAGATAGACTGTAAGGCCGACATCTTGGTGTAGCAAACTATGAGCAGCATTGTCTCTGACGGACCAGCTCAAGCGAAGCCTAGTACAATCGACAGGCATCTACTTACGAGGTTACATTATGCAGCAAAGCCAATACCTCGAATTCAGCGACCTCCACCGAGTCCACGACATCTGCCTGTCTACTGAGACCAAGACAAGCACTGACGATTCCTCACTCAGCGCTTTCAGGTCGTCTATGGTGAGCCCAGGGTTGGCCACGTCGTCTGGCACCCAGCCAGCCAGCCAACTAGCTCGGAGTCTTGGACGTCAACCTCCAGATCGATATCGGAATCATCTCTGACATTAGATTCAACAACATCTATAGCTCTAGGCTCGATCTCCTACAGCATCGAAGTCGAGTTCTCTTACAGCTCTAGAGTCCGCATCAGAGTCGACTACTACGAATGCCACTCCTGACCCTACCACGTCAAACCTTTCCTTGCCCAAACGTCGACAGAAACTCCATCTATTAAAAGCTGGATTCTTCCTGTATCCGCCACTGCCACGCCAACCACGACAAAGGGTTCAAGTCCACTTCCGACCTGGATCGATGATCTCTCCCCCGCGGCCAGGGATACCTTCGACTTCGTCATGAGAAAACTCACACCCGATGACTGAAACCTTCATATTTATACGCCAGCTCAATCTGATGCTGAAAAAGTGTTACAATCCGGCAAGTTAGACCTTGATGATCCCTCTGGCCAAGAGGCTCTCGCTGCCGAACTGATGGATATGGGGCTCGATCCCGTGGATGACTTTGTCAAATTGGCCAGAGGCCAGATATCCAATAACGACCCTGGCTCGGACGACGGATTGTGCCCGAACCCCAACGAGAAGCGAGGTCTCCCGCGTGCGCTAACCCGTCGACCTCATTGAAACACATTCGGTAGCCGTAGCCTCAACGGTCGCTTTGCGCTCAAGCTTGACAACGACTAAGCGGGATGGCTGAGACAACGCTTGCATCGAGGCACTTGGATAATTGCCCGTCGTGTTTGGTGACGTCGGAACTGCTCATGAACTTCTCTGCAACTCTTACTCCCGAAGTTGTTGGTAAAGCATTGTTGCCCTGGAAGCAGGAAGGACGGGAGTCTCAGTGAAACTGGGTGTTTGAAGCCGCGCCGCTCGAGACAAGCGAAGAAAAGGGAGCATATTCAATCAGGTCCAAGGCTCTTTATGAGTTTGGTATCAAATGGAAGACATCATCTGCTGTTAAGGTTGCCAGTGCGGGTGCTTCCTTTGCACTCAATGCTCAAGCCAGCTTGGATATTCTACATGAATAGTCAGTATCAAAGGATATCTATTGGCGCTAGAACGAAGGGCAACCCCTGAGTAGCTGGAGCATGTTCCTCGCCCTCTGAAGAGTCAGGCAAGTGCTTCAAGATCAGGATCAAGGGCCCCAAGTGTACTGACTGATGGGTAGTATCCAAATGACAGCTATCTCGATCCCTACACTCTCATCTCAGGAAACAGAGGATATTTCTACCTTGTCACACTACATGGCATTTGTCGGAAACGGATCGCTTGATCACCGATGACTCTTGCGTTCGAGGAGGCTATGTTGCTGCCGTCCGCAACTCGAAAAATATCATCTTTGGCATTCCTGCCAGCAACCCCAACCTAGATGGCTCTAAAGCCCTCTACTGGTAAAAGGACTCCAATCATGTCTACTCTGGTGTGCTTTTTTTCAGGCCTCGCCCCGGTGACACCATTCCAGGCAGTGAGGTGGCGACATTACTTGGGAGGCAGCTTCCTGTCGCCCATGAGAGACAAATGTAGAGGTTTGTCTCTATTACTTACTCATTAGCGCCTCTCGTTCAATGTATGTGGTGTATTGCTCTCGGGACATAAACTTCTGGACTTAAACTTTATTAAATAAAGCATAAATAAGCGGTTCTTGTTTGAATGCGATCTGAAACCCAGAGGCTGCCTTTTACCAGTGAAACTCAAAGTCTCATGCACAGGCGTTTTGACCTCGTACAACTACCAATACTCTTCTTTGTACACTCACCACTTCCGGCTCAGCCGGCACACAAGGCACATTTTGTCGTTCCCATTTATGAAGCTGAAAGCAGGGTTTATTTAATGTGCAACGTCTGATAGGCTGAAGATCTTATCAGGTTCAATTAAAATACTCCAATCGCTTGGGCAGATGTTCCAGGCAGATCTAGCGCTGGCGCTATCGAACGCCATGTCGAGTTGGAGGGTTACAATCGAGCCGACTGGACCAGCAGCTAAACGGAATCATCTGATGAAGTAGACTACATTATCAATCACTAGTCGGAGAGTTGCGGACATGCTATAAAGAAACACAAGCCCGATGGACTTGCAACATAGCAGTGAAAGCATCTCTTCCTTCAATGCACCATGTCGGACCCTATCACCGCTTCAATAGAGATCGGTATCTCAGCCGTAAAAGCCGGCGCAAGTATCGCGACATGGTGGGAATTACGCCAGAGGAACAAACGCGAAGAAGGACAAGGCTCAACCTCGAATGGAAGAGGTGCTGGACTTGATGAGATCTACTTGGTCTTTGCCTCCTTGGGCCAGCGCTTGATGGCACTCGACGTCGTCAACTACGATGCTTTACCGCAGGCCCTCGCAGCTGTCAAGGTCGCGATGGACATTTCAGAGGATGATCTCACATATGAGTTAGAGCGACTTGATCCCATTATTCAGTATCTCATCGCCTGTGGCTTCATGTTCTGCGCGGCTTGTCACCCCATGCCCATTTACTACGGATATGGCTGCGGAGTTATGAACGCCACGAACTGGAGCAACCCCGAGAACCCGACTTATTGGAATTTGGACATCGACCAGGCCATAGCATATCTGAAGAGTGTCCCTCACCCTTTTCAATTACTCAAGAAATCCCCTTCTCGCATTGGACACAGTGAACCGTACTATGAGAAGTATGACAAGAAATCTTTGAAAGCTGAGGCTGCGGTTGTTGCGGATATTTTCAAACAGATTGACAAACTTGGATATCCTCAGCCATTACCACCAAACGACAACATTCGCATCAATACATGGAGTATGCCCTTCGCTACATATGGCGGTTCAGCCATGTATGCCAACGTCGGTCACGACACTTCACCCATCATGACTTGGCAGCTGGACCCCGGGCGGTTTCTGTACGCGTGGACTGTCGGCGAGCGTGCTGACCTGCGACCCGGAGAGGCAGTTTTGCTGCAGGATGAGCATATTGGAGCGTTGGCATCTTGGCTAGAGGGATTGAATGGAATCACTTTCAAGGTGCTTCTAGATTCAGACCTTGACTGGTCGAAGCTCAAGCTCAAGTCTTCAACGAAGAAGTTTTGTATGGCACAATCTGGGAATGAGTACAATATCAGAGGTATCCCCGATGTTATTGTGCGGAATCCCGATCCGACTGCACTTTTGGCTGCAAGACTGGATACGCTTCATATGGTATCTGTTTCAGTGCCGTTTACCAAAGCCAAGGAAGAAACTACAACTTCACAGGCACCATCATCTCCTACTGCTACCTCTCCTCAATCGCCAGGAGTGTTTAGCTCTCCACCTACATCGTCGCAATCACAGTCTCCCATGTCCCCATTATCAATGCCAGAAAAGACCGCCCAGACTCAATTTCACCAAGAACCCGAAGTTCAACCTACGTTACCTTGGGTCGACTCTACGCCAATGACACCAGTCAGCCCCCATGTTTCTATACCGCACAATGCTACCTCGGATCCGTTCACTCCTCTTCCAAAGGGATGGGAGTCTCGACTTACTCCTGATGGACAGATTTATTACGTCAACCATATGGATCAAACCACGTCATGGACTAAACCTGTTGCTCCTGTGCTTGCTCCCCTACCACCTGGGTGGCAGGAAATGCGCACGCCAGATGGGATACCATACTATGCCGACCACAATACACAAACGACATCGTGGGAACGACCACCGCCTCTTGAGCCAACTCTGCCGACTTATCAGTCCGTCAATTCAGAGTTTAAATCAGGACAGAGAACTCAGTCCGTCGGTGCAAGAAAGTCTGTATCTGCCAGTACAACGAGTACCATGTCCAGCATGCCCTTTTCTGATAAACGTTCATCGGTTAGCATGCAGTCGGAGGCTACAACAATCGTGAGCAATTCTCAACAAAGTCGCGTCAAGCTGAACAATTACACCAACCCTTCTCCTCAAAGACCGCGACAATTGCTCAACCCCTATCTATATCCCGCACAGGGGAAGGCCGCGTGTTGGGTAGCAGATGTTCCCGTCACACCTGACATCTATCAAAAGCTGCCATCTGATCAATATGAGACGTCATACATCAGGCATACCGCCCTTGCAGGTCAACCTGCAGATCTCCAGAAGCTAGACTTTTCTCTCCGCCAAAGGGGCCGCACCGAGCTTGTTATCGGCTTGAATTTGCATAATGAGTCAACGTTCAAGCGCGAGGTCATCAATGCCGAGCTGATCAAGTCTCTTGGAAGCATCATGGAAGTACTGCGGACACATTCATTCTCGCGGGATTTCAATGATAGATGTAACGGCTCGCCGCTATCTGGCATTGTTGTTTGCATCCTGATCCACCAAGATCGCATGAAAGATGTCCCATGGCTGCGGCAGACTGGCATTAGCTTCTTGTGGGATATTCCTTCTTCCGTGCCTCTTAGTGACAGTAAGAAGGCTAATGGCCAATTCTACGACGATGCTCACAAAGCCACCCGCAAGATCCTCGGCAAAGAAGTGAAATTGAATCTGAATGAGGTGAGAAGTTCTCCATGTGTATGACGACTCATATAAGTTACTAAAGTATCACAGTATACAACCACGTTCCATCTACAAGACTGGGAACGAAGTCATGGACTGATGCCCGATATCGTCTCTGGTGCAGATCCAGTACAGATTGTGCTATGCTCAACTTATCGGTCATGGACAGGGTCTTACGCTGCAGACTCCTTCAAACATATCTGCAACTTACTCGATGCCAGGTTGTGTATTTCTGTGCCAGGTGGAACGACTGTGACTGGTGCTTCCCTTGAGAAACAATGGCAGCTTTCGCAATACAGGAAGAAGCCGGCCGAGTCAGGGCAGGATGCCCATTGCGAGGAGTATATGGGATGACTTGACTGGACGTGAGGCATCAGTCTGCATCGCATAAAGCCTGGAGGCAAAAGCAAACTTCAAATGTAATACAGAGTCATAGAGGAATGGTTGACGTGACGCAACGGTCTATCTTGATACCAAAAGAACGTGCGTTGATGTCCAATAACTCTCTTGATATATTACATAAAGTCCAAACATACATGAGCGCCTAGCAGAAAGGACAGTTCTACAATCATCCAACATTATGGTATCTCCAATACTAACCCAAACCGAACTGCACAAACCAAAGGTTCCACTCACTCATTGCTTCAGCGTCTTCGACTTCCGACTCAACTTCCACGATGACAGCTTCTTCGACAATTTAGACCCAGACGAGTCAGATTTGCTTCTCGTTGCGGGTGGAGGAACCTCCAACGAGTCTTGTCTCACTTCAGTGATGTCACCCGGCGCATTGCCCTCAAGTTCAGGCGGCTGAACGTGAAGCTCGACCAGTTTGTTTGCAAGTGAAGGACCAATTTGTGCGGTTGTTCCTGAAGTATTTGATGGCATCGAAACATGTCCTTCTTTTGCGCCGACTTCAGTTGAATCGAGCTCAAGGAGTGGCAGCTGATCTGACTTCTCGTCTGACTTGGATAACAGGGAGTAGTCGACTTCGTCACCAGGCAACTCTGAGATAGTAGGCGCGGCATCCAGCTCGACGGGTCCTCCTGGCTGTAGGTCGAAACCAATGCTGGAGGGGCTTCGGAGGGAACTGTAGTCTGGTGGGTTACCAAAGCGATTGCTATAGATGATCTCCTCAACAGATGATCTCAGTTTGTTGAACTTGAAGCTAATGTTGACTTTCTTGAGTGGAATGAGGTGGTCGAGTTCGTCGTGAACTTGCTGCTGCAACCGCTTCTCCTTTCCATTGAATGTCGTGATTGTCGTTTTCGAGTAGTACTTCGCTGCATCTTCGATCTGCTTGATAGAAACGTACTTTCCGTCGTATCTAAATGACCGCTCGAGGATAAGAATCATATCGCACGAGCACTTGAGCAACATCCTTGCCGTGGGAGGAAGTCCCAAAAGACAGCCCGCGGCACCAACAATGATACCGATTCCCATAGTCGGCACCGCCGCACCGATCGAAATAGCACTAACAGCCGCAAATTGCGACAGCGAGACCCGGAGGTACTGCTTAAAGTTGCTCATGACGATATCCGACATGATCTGCTCGATCTCTGCTGGCGCAGCTTTGGGAAAGCCGAAGCATTGGAGTACATGCTCGCAGATGAGGCGTGAGACGGTCGGTGTTCCGACTAAGCCTGTGCAGGGGAGGGGAACGGCAGCAGTGCGGATCGCATGGGTTCCTAGTCTCATGCACTCTGTTATCGCTGAGTTGATCTTCTGTTCAACATCAACGACTTGAGCGGCAACACAAAAGAGACGTACTCGTTCGTCGACGATCAGGGCGAGGGTTTGTGAGAGTAGGTCTCTGACACCTGCATCGTCATCTATTACAGTTAGCGCCCACTCATAACTTCATAGCTCTATTCTACTCACTCTTTGAAAGACAGCAAAAGCCGTCAGCTTTGTAGTGCTCAATCTGCGAGAGCTGGTTCCTCAGCTCGGCGAACTGTTCCTCAGCAACAGCATTGGCTTTCTCTTCAGCGAGTCGCTTGGCTTCTCTGTAGTCGTCTGTCTTCTCCATGAGTTCCTCCAAGTATTGCATCTTCCGATAGCCAGTGAGTTTGTCCTTCTTTGTACCAATGACGAAAACGGGGACTTGGTGGGAGTATTCGGCAATGGTGGCAAAGGTTCGCTTGTCGGCTTCTTCGATACGTGCAACATCGGCGTCAACGCAGAACCTTATATCACGTCAGATTACTGTACCACAACAAAGAGCAGAAACTTACCAAATAACATGAAGAGCCTCGGCGGGGTCCTCTTGGAACGCTCGGTGTCGAAGGAATTTTGCGATCAACTCAAGCTCGGTATCACTACCGGCCTGCCAGCCCCTCGAGTCATGAATCAAGAGTCCGGGATGGTTAGGGGATTCAAATGCGACGTTGATGTCATGAACGCCCTGTTCATATGAAAGAGACTCATCCGTCATCTCAACACCAAAGACCTTATTGATCAATGTCGATTTTCCAACGCCAGTCTTGCCGCATACTAGAATTCGAAAGGCTTTGACGCCACTTGCTTCGAGCTGGATCCCTTGAAGCCATGGAGCTAGTCCATCTTCTGTAGCGACGAGGTAAGAGTCCTGAAAGTCTGAGATTGGCTTCTTGAGGGGTTGAAAATTCTTCAGGTCATTGTATCGGGGGTATCTATCGAGAATGCAGAATAACGAGGGGTGTATCATGTTTCCATACGGCCCTATGTTTGTTAGTTGGGTACAGATTGGCAAAACTCGGAGTGCCTACCAATGTCACACCATCCTTTCAAGCTTCCATCTGCAGCAAAGACTTTCCGGTTTGCTGCATGTTTATAGCAATCCGTATCAAGTTTGACGGAGTGAGTTTCCACGCCGCCTGCCGATTTCATTGCATGTGTACTCTGAAGATCAAACATGCTTGTTCGAAAGCCATTGGTGTATTGGAGGCGCCATTCGATCTCTTCTGATCCATCCAAGGGCGGAAGTTTGCCAGCGTACTGCGGGAAGGTCAAAGCCAGGGGATAATCGCTGGCTTTAGAGTCCCCCATATTGTTAACTCGGAGGCCAGAGTAAATACTCTCCAGAACCATCCACTGCAGCGGGTACAGTGAAAGACCGTCGTGAGCTGTACCGCCGATCATATCTTCGTGTGTACCGAGGAACCATGCTTGGATAAGTGACCTGTGTGTCATATCCGCATCGTCAGGAATGTTGATCACCTCCGGTGTTTTGTTGGACCTGTTCTCATTGATGGCCAGCGCATGGCGAAGAGTTTCGATGGAAGGGTTGAACGAGATGTCGTAGGATGTCTTTGAGTTATGACTGATCGTGTCGAAAAGACCAACAAAGGGTATCCGAGGAGGATCTTGCGCTTCACTTTTGATCTTCTGCAGTAGCATGGGGCCTCGCCTGAAATCGTCTTCAAGTTGAGCCTTGATCAGGCCAAGAGCTGTATCAAACAGATCATCGAAACTTTGCGTGTTTGGTAGTCCCATTCGATGCACAATGCCAGCGACTGCGCGAGCGATGTAGGCCCCGTGTCCAGAACCGTACAGCCAGAGCTCATCTTCTGGCCGCTCAAGCGTGAGACAGATGTGCCTGACAATAGTCTTGATGAGGCTTGTCGAGTCATCACTTGTCGTGCTCCGTGATCGGAACATGTCGCTCAACTTGACAGCACTGCTGGGTGCAACATAATACTTGGGCATCTGCGCAACAGAAACTCCATTTGACTCAATCAGGCCATCGTGTACTA
>JAAOAN010000188.1:0-60772 GCA_013396205.1 Fusarium mundagurra
CCAAGGCCCCGTCCCCCCCGTCCTCCTCCCCGAGAAAGCATCTCATATGTTGACGCAATCAACCAGACTGAGCATGTTCCTGAACGCCCCCCGAGGTCCATCTTGTATACCTCCAGAAGGAAGCTAACATCAGTTCAAACTGCAACCCTAATTGTTCCTATTGCCAGTGTCAGTCAGCGCCAGTGTCAGTGCCAGTGCCATAAATAAAAGAAATAACAAAACGCGTCACTCTCATGTTAGGGCTAATAAACCCTTCTTTGATATCCTCATCTTCCTCGCTTCTTCCTCCATCTTTCTCCTTCTGTATACCTTCATCCTTCTCATCTTCATCACCTCGCCAACTGCCATCAGAAATGGCGAACCTGCAAGACCCTATCATCATTGTCGACGACGACGACGATGTTCCTGCCCGTCCTCCACGAGCTCCTATCCCTCAAGCTCCCCCTCTCCAAAGCCCCCCCCGAGCTCCTCCCATCCAAGGTATCTCAATCATTGAAGCCATTGACCAGACTGTACATGGTGCTGGGCGCCCCCCGGGGTCCATCATCTTTACGGAGGAAAGTCTCACCCGTGCTGAGCTCACAATTTTCATCGACCTCGCACAAATGATGCACGACGTCGAGAAAGGCCGCGATGTCCCGTATGAACTCAAACACTGGAGACACTTCTGGGAAGAGAATGCATTCAAGGAATGGGATACCTCGTCGGAGAATACTGATGACCTGCCGCTTCGGTCCGTTACTCTACAGGAGAATCGAGTCCGGGTTGGCAAGCTCAAAGTCAACCACCCACCCAGTGTCGACTTTCCTGGACCACCTGGCCCAGCGCGACTTGCTGGCTGCCCCATCTATATGAACGTGTCTCCTGCTACACAAGACCAGCTCCTCCAACTCATCTGGAAAGACGAGAATGGAAAGTTCGTCAATCCTCGTTACGTGGAAATGGATATACCAGTAGGAACCTGCATTGATCTTGCCGTCCTCAAGTTCGACCGAACCGCCACTTCTCGAATCAAAGAGTACAACATCGCGCGCATCACGAATGCTGCCCGCCGCCGGCTGATGCATTTTGCTGCAGTAGGTACGGAAATGGCAGCATACATTCCTGCAGACTTTCGAGCACCAATACTCGAGGTACCGGAGCTCGTCGGAGACAGCGCAGAGGAGACAGCCCCGCCTAGAAGGCCATGCCCGACTTCTGTGCTCGCCGCCGCCTTGGTCGACGTTGTCCGTAAACCTCCCGCCTTTACCGTAGACGTCAGAGGTGGGCGTCGCCTTGCAACCTGTGCTTTATACCGATGGAGGACCAATGTCATCTTCGGGGTAATGTGGGACACTGACGGCCACACATGGTGGTCCTCGGTTACCAGCAGCCAGTTGGTCGACCTAGAGATCGCCTGGGGAGGTAGACAGACTCTGGCGTTTCGACCTCCATGACTTCCACGACCACGCATATATTGCAGAGGGGCAATATATTGCCGGGTGCATCGGAGCGACATGCTTCAGCATCCATGATCTCATGGACATCCTGTACGAGGAAGAGGAAGAGGAAAGCGTGACAGAATGGAACCGCCTAGTCCGCCGCTTCACACGACAGAGAATGATTGATCAAGAGCTAGTAAGTATTAACTCATTCATATATATTCCCCTGTGGCAGTCAGCTTACTGGAAGTCTATCAACAGGGAATCATCGACGACAGCGATTCTTGCAACTCCGCCTAATGGCCGAAATGTGTTCTTTTCTCTTGGGAGGAGGATTTTGAGTGTCAGGTTGCCCTTTCCATCCGGTGTGGGCTCCTCCTACGCCCATTGGGCATTGGGCAACTCAGCGCTCATTATTCGTTATGATGTTTTTTGATATGGTGTGGTAATTTATCTTGATGAAGCTGCGGAGGGGATCTCTCTATTTACGACTGACCGATATTATGCGGAAGTCTCATCTGATATTCTGCTATCGATTATTATTACCTCTCACTCTTATATGTCATTCATATGTTTTATAGCCTTTATGCTAAATGTCTAATCAACCAACATGCTGACACCATGTTTTGGTAAACCATCGTGACATACTGTCTTCATGACGAAATTCAAGCCAATGCGACGTCCAATATCCTTATTATGGATGACATGGCTCTTGAGACTGCCTACCTTAAGTTTGAGAAGAGCTACTGCCTTTCCTCAGCCTTTCCGATTGCCGAAGCTTCATGAAACAAGACAACGGACACTTGGGTTTTGGGTTCCTTGACGAGAGTCCACACAGAAAATGCTCGCATGGGTTCCTTAATTGACAGGGAGGCTTTGTAAGAGGCTCAAGGGTCATTTGACGCCATCTGCCGAGAAGAGCACCGGAAGCCTCGCGCGATCCGTTGGAAAGTTCAAGTTCGTCGATGCACTCTGAAGCATCCGCGGTTCGCCTCATGCCAATCCCTCTCGTGACTTGCAACAGTGGACATGCGGATTCGATGAGCTTGAGTAAATAGGGATACTTGCGCCGTTTTTATTGCAAATATATGTTCGCATTCATCATTATCATCAGAATTAAATTCAATGTCAAGTTTAGATGGTTGGGGATGCAGTAAGTTGTCGAGTGTCATGTCAGATTGATGGAGCGATACCTAGGTTTCTGGAACGCCTGAGCAGGCCCTGGTTGTGCTACGCCCCAGAAGAGGGGAAGGAAGAGTACCTAGAGGCAACTTTGGGGTTCGCCAGCCAGCCTCTCCCTAAGAAACTCTTGTAGACCGCCCAGTTTCACTGGGGAGTCATACACTCTTAAGGAAGAATAAGGACTCCTGGACTCAATGAGACGGACCACTGATAAACTAAAGCAAGTGGCCTAAGTTTTTTTATATCAGTAGTTCTGGCGTACATGTTTCAACTTCTTTCAGTCTTGTCTGTAAACAGTATTGCTATCGTTCACATAAAACTTAATTCAATATTCTTGTTGGAACTCAGCACACGCGAAGGTATATACTCAGCTTAGCGATAACTCCCTATTGTATGAGATAGGTCTAGATATAAGGTGTCCTGTAGCAAACAATACAGACCAAATAGGGCTTCCGTGGCGCCTTCGTTATGCATAGCCGTTGCACAACCGCCGTTGAGTGTCGGTGCCAGCCCAAACCTCCACCTCAACAGCAACAATTACAGCTTTGCTATCTGTCAGGACACAAGACTTCCGATTTAATCCGCCGAAGACAAGCCTATTATCGTTTCCAGGTGAAGTTGCAAACTTGGCTGATCATGGCCTAACTTGACAAATAGGGATAGACAGTAGCAAACATCATTCACATGTGGCAAAACAACTGACTCAAGACAACGTTCCTCTTCCGTTTTGGTACTTGAAGGTTATCTTTTGGTCCAACGATGAGCCGCTAACGGACAAACAATGACTTTGTGGAGTTTGAGTTTATGTGCCTGCAGCACCTGATGGTAGACTTTTACGGAGACAGTCCGCTTCCCAAATCGTCTCCCCGCGGTTGCCGGGAAAAGCAGCTGTCATGGTTCCACAAGCAGTCTTTGTTCTTGTGTGGCCTCGGGTTTCCCAACTACTTGGCGAGTCTAGATCCAGTTGTGCGTGAGGTTGTGATACCCACACATGCCTCACCGCTGATGTGTTGAAGTGATTTCGCAATGCAGGTAGGTCACTGTCAGAGGAAGCTTTTGGGCATAAAGATAACTGTTATACATTATTAAGGCTATTAATGCCAATCCTAGTAATTCTGGCTGTTCAAAACAATCATTACCCTTTAATCATCATTAATTCCATCTCATTGTTCACCAAGGTATCCCAAATTAAGGGCTGTACTTTTCCCACTGGATCTTGGAAACATCCTTGTAGCACTTGGACTCAAGGGCGTACTTGTGGCTGGAGTACGATCCCTTAGGAAGAGTTTCCAACTCGGCACACTGGGGCACAAGGCGGATGGGAGCACAACCCTTGGGGATGTTGCGCTGGATCTTGTTGTTCTTGTCGATGGTGAGGTGTGCCTGCTCAATGACGATGAAGTGCTTGCCCTGGTAGTATTCCAAGCTCTTGTTACACGCCACAAAAGTCTCGGGCAGCAGATATGTGTAGGGGTCCTCGGGCTGGTTCAACTGAACACCTGGTGTGCCGGGCTCGAAGTTGAGAGTAGCACCGAAAAGGTTCTTGTTCTTCTTGTCGGCCACGAGAGCGATGCCATTGGGAGTCAAAGGAGTGCCACCGTCGCTGATGACAGTAGCCTCGCCGTTTTGGCGCTCCTCCTTGGTACCGTTTTGGTAGAAGATACGCCCTTCCTTCTTGATAACTCCGACGAGTGCGAGGCCGGCTCCGGTGTGGATGCTGGTGAGCTCGGTGTTGTGGATGGGGGGATCAAAGTCCTTGGAGTGGTCTGTGACGTTGACGACAAGCTTGAAGCCCTTTGATGTCGAGCGTGAAGGGTATTTGGGGTTCACGTTGATATGAGGCTGCACCGGTGAGGCCGCTACAAGGCCGAGGAGGCTGAGGAAAAAGGTTGATGTGAGCATGGTTGTTGGGTAGAGTTTTGATGCAGAGACAGGTAAAATCTGAGAAGGGAGGATGAGAAGAGGATGACAAGAATCAAGTGAATGTCTTGTCTATTGTGTTTGTAGTCTTTGAAAGAGAATTGATGATACGAGCAAACCAAGAAAGAGAAAAGGGCGATGGTCGAGTGTTTTAAATGTTTGCCTCAAAATCGTCCGTCCTGGTTCTCAGCTCAGCCGATGTAACGATGAAGTCCATCACAGCTGGGCTGGCCGATCAGAACCTGGAAGTGGCTGGCTAGCATCGTGAGGTGACTAGCGGGCCCTCAGTGGGTATTAAGCCCCGTTAGTGGTCAGAGTGGAACCCGCTCCAGTGGATTGCAGGGGGTTTAGCGAATGGCTAGGGGGATCGCCGGTGCGGGGAGTCCCAGCCATGGCCAAGTCGGGGCCTTTAATACGAGGGTCCTGCCGAGACTACTTCATTGGATGGGTGTTTCTCTCCGGATGGACAAAGAGACAGGTGCCCATTAACGATGTTGAGGCCAGTAACAGAGATGAGATATGGAAATATTATCATAATACACTGACTACAAAATCCCAAACAGACCCAAGTAAGCAAATGAATATCGTCATGAAAAGGTCCAGTTCTTCTGACGTCAAGAGATTACGATGCTCAATCCCTTGTTTCGAAACATGAGAGGATCCCAGTCCAATCATTGAAGATCGGATATCCATAATTAGCTTCCTTTTTTATCTTTCAAATGCCATTTCTCCGTCACATGCTACGATATCCATTGCCTTTTTTTCTCGCTGATAAAACCCAAATCTGTGGATCTAACACTAACGATTAGTTAGCCTACGTACATGCACAGGCGAGACCGATGCCAAGGAATAGGATACGATGGTCTTTGTTTGACAGGACGGAGGCTGGCCTCAGCCTCATGTTACGCGAAATGGCGGTCCTCAGGACATTCCGTTTTGTCAGACGTTGAGCTCCATCGCGTGGCATTGCAGTCGCAGGGGTTGACTCACTAGTCCATTGTCTGTCAACGTTTATGACGCTTCTGTTGATCTGTTGAGATCTTTACGAGATGGCGGTTTCATATCCCTTGAGATGATATCACCAGGGTCTTTTTGTGTGTAATCACTGCGATGATCTTTCGTGTCCTGCATAGTGAACTATATCATAAATGTGGTTCAGATCTCAACTACCTGTGGCCTGTTAGTATGAGGTCACCAACACCTCCAGAATACTAGCACAGGAGTCGGGATTCTCGGGCGGGAATTTTTTCCCCCAAACGTAAACTCAATCTCGATGTCCTATCATGCAACTAATTGAAGCATAACGTTACTTGGCGGCGGCTTAGACGTGAAAACACCATCATGATCATATGATGCTAGTCAGTGCAAACCTCTCATGATTTGAAATGGGTTTTGGTTAGTCAATGTCTATTCTTGATAACCGTATCCTCAATTCCTCCTAGCCTAGGAACCGGGCTCGCTCATGGCTTCAACGGCGTGGTTTGGTTGTGGAGAATGTCTTCAGTCTAGACCTGGACGAGTTGACGACTTTCTCCATTTGTATCCCACTTGTTATGGTTTATTAGGCAGTGATTTTACCCCAAGCTGTGGCTTGATGACATCGTTGAGGTGTACTGCAGTGTCTATGCGTTAGATTGAGAGATAAAGCATTGCTTCTCTTGGTGTAGATGTGGTGAGGCAACTAAAAGTCCTATTCTTTCGCCAAGTCTGATATCGTGGAAAATCAGAGCCTCAATTGGGAGTGGTGGTCAGGCTGACAGGTGTTGGTTGCAGCTTATTACACTTCGCCAGGCACAAGTTTACCTTGCTACTGTCACCTCCAATAAGCAGACGTCGGAACTCTCAAGGCAGAAAATTAGAGTGCACCATTAAATCCATTGAGTTCACTCCAAAACATGGTCTCTTCAGCCCGGGCCGTGTAAGCCAAAGTTCCCGCTGCCTCTGTGTATGTTGTATGCAACCACATTCATCAACAGCCAATAAGATAAGGTAGGCCTCCCCTAGCGGGCATTTTTACACTTCCGACCAACAAACATGGCCAACCAAATACCAATAACATGACTTCTAACCTCCAATTGAGGGGTTGAAGGACAATCATTGGAACTTGCCGTGCCAAGAGGTTGCGAGTAAGCCTACTCAAGGTGTCATTTTGAGCCATGCCGAGAGTATATGAGACATAGAGAAAACAACAACAGAGTATAAAACGAAACGCTTCGTCTGAGAGTTTCTGGGAACGCACCCTCTTTCCGATCCCATTCACAGCGTCTAGTTCATGAGTGATACTCAATCACTTCCCCAGATTCTGGACGAGCCTACGGAATTAAGTTTCGTAGGCTCGGACAATTCGCTCAGACGTAAGTTAAAAGTGTCAAGCTCGAGTCATTATGCTTGGGGAATACTCCACCAGTCGCTGTACTGACGTTGCACCGCCTTGTATCTAGTGTCTCCAACAGACTTCGAGGCCTTGTCCACAGTGACATACTCTCGGGATGTGGACCAGAGCCTCATGGGCTCATGGCCGCATGAGATCATTTCTCTTGGCCCTTTGATGGATCAAGAAGATATCCTTGGCTTGGCTATGGACTCCGCACCTCCAGCTGTGGACGGCTTCTCCCACTTTGACTTCGCGGCCCCGATTATCGGGATGGATTCGCACCTCAGCGACGTCGAAGCAGCTCAGTTCTACCTTTCATCCTCGCCTGTATCTCTTCTCGATCTTCCTGAATCCGCATATGAGGTGGTTCCAGGATATGTATCGCTCTCTGGCTCCCCAGACCCCACATCCACTCTATAGAGTGCGGGTTCTGTATGCAGCCAGTCGAACGATACAGTCCTTGACGCATTTTCTCCTGTGGTTTTAGGAAGTGACGGAGCTCAGATACAATCGTTTGACCTCATCTCTCCAGACTTTAGTTCTCCTCCTGCTGAGACCTCGACAGGTAACAGTTCAAGTTCAGAAACGGGCAGCAAGGAAAGGTTCGAAGAAGATACCGTCACTCGCTTGAAAAGTGACGAGTTTGCAAGAAATGGAATATTCTTTTGCAACTGGCCTAAATGCGATAAGTCCTTTGACGAGAATCGCAAGCGGAAGTGAGTCTTGTGATCCCTTGATTCTCTATGCCCACGTTACTAACGAGAACTCAGCAACCATCTTCGAACTCATACCAGACCTGTTCACTGTTCCTGGCCTGGCTGTAGCTACACAGATGTTTGGCAGAAGGATATGAAGCGTCACTACCACACTCACCGCTCCCGGAAGACCTTCCAATGTTTGTCATGCAATGAGTGGTTTACCAGGAAGTGCAACTTGAGTAGGCATGAGCGGGAGGCACATCGTGGAAAGAAGAGAGAGAGGAAGCGCCGTAGCTAGCCGGTCCTTTCAATAGCATGCTCCTAGAGCAAATTTAATTTTTTATTAATCCATGGCTGGTTTCTTTCTAAATATACAATTTGTTAATGGTAGTAGTCGACTAAAATCTTCGATATATGCTCCTGTCGCTTCAAGCGTCCAATCGTGCGCCTCCATCCGACTGGTTATCACTATCCTCACTTTCATCGCTGAATTCGTCTTCATTCATGTGTGCCAATGAGGCAGAGTCTGCGAGTGTTGATGTCAATATACCGTTCGACAACTGGCGTAACCTGTGATAAACTCACCATCACTCCATCCATCACCGATTCCCAAGACTTCGTCATTTTCAACCTCGCCGAGGCTTGTAGTGCTCAAAGTCTCGGTGATATTCGTTACAGAGTCCGGCTGCCATGGGGTAGGCCCTTGCTGAGTTTCGATCTGCTTTTCAACTGCTGTACTCAGCTCACTACTAAGCATTGCCAAGGCTTTACGCTGATCCAGCCAGTGCTCATTCTTCCATCCGCCTGGTAACTCAATAGGTCTCCAGTTCAGGTACGCTTTCTGATGTGACTCTGGCTCCTCGAACTTTCCAGGGTGGTGCCTAAAGTAGAATTTGCAGCATAGACATGCAAGCTTGCTGCATGCTATGTAGCGATCGCCACCGACGAAGCTGCGTTGGTTGCGATGGAATTCTTCTAGTACCTGAATCTCGGAGTGCACACGTGTTTGGCCGTTATCCTCGTCGTACATGGATCTAATAGCGTCTTCCAATTTTAGGGGCCCATCTAAAAGAGCGAGATAGCTTTGCATATCCCCGAGACGATGATCCCCAGGCCGTAGTATCCTTTTCAATATCGAGTTTAGATTTCTGAGCCCATCCGCTGGTGGAACAATTGCTGGGGTAGGGGCCTGAACTTTCTTGATCTGATAGGAGGTGAACAATGGCCCTAACTTGACAAAATCATCAATCAGGAGTGCTGGTATGCGGATTCTTTCGGCGAGACGACCTATCAAATGTCGGACTGCCTTAATGTTCATTGCGGTCTCTTGAGGTGCAACGCTAAGTTCGCTACTCAGAGACCCAAGGCTCGACATCTGAAGATCATGTCGAGAATCATAAGCAGTTTGACAAAGGGCTAGAGTGTCTGTATTTGTGGCAGAGAATCTAGGTAGCCACTCTAAGAGGGATCTTCTCTCTGTGGATATCCCTGGTTAACTATGCCTCTTGTTGTTGTTGTTATGGCTGAACTTACCAGCTCCTTGGATAGCTGTGGCATTTTCTTGCAGATACCTTTCGCAGTACCGAGTAGCCCGCCATAATAGCTTGCACTCTTTCTTCAGTCTTGGGGATGCAAAGTCAATGCATTTCTTTGTCAACTTCTGTCTCAGCCTTTCTCGTTCTTCCTCGGTCCCTTTCGGGTCCCTTTGGAGCTGTTGAAGAATATCGTTCAGGAACAGAATGACTTTATTGTGTGGCGTGAAGTTCGCTGCAACCCAGAGAATAATCTCGTTTGCCCGGGATTCTAAAGCAATTGACGTAGTTGTGTCTCCGCCCTTTCGATAATCGCAGATGAAACACAAGTTTTTGAGAAACCTGCGCCTGACACCTCGAACATCAGTTGGATCATGGGCGGTGACCATGTGAGGCCCATCAATGCCTTTGAGTATATGGAACAGTGCAAGATTCTCAAAAAGACGTGAGAGGATCTTGTTGTATTTGTCTAGACGAGGCGGTCCAACACCCATGGTGTTCATATTCAATGCAGGAGTATAGATAAAGTAGTAAGAACCTTCTATGAAAGGGAGGTAGGGATCAACTTTATATAATGTTGCTTCGCTCTGTTATTTCATTTTGACTTTTGGTTGAGGGCGCATAGCCTTGTGTTTGTACCCTCCATTTCATGTTGGTTGGCTTCCCGTTGTAAGTCTAAGGCAGAATGGGCGGAGTGTGGTCTATATTGAGGCTGGGTTGCCCCTGGTTATCACAAACTATCCCCTGGCTTTACAAAGCACAGAGAAAGTGGAAAAACCACAAATGATATTCCATAGGGCGTATATGAGAGAACGTGTGCAAATCCGCCAAGAGCAACATGCACATCGATGACGGTCGGTGGAAGGGTAGTATATCAGAGTTGCTGGATGGCCAAACTTGTTGGATCTGTGCCAAGTAAATGAGCCAGCTCTCTCCAGGGATGAATTGCCTTTTAATTCTTCAACCCGCTTTGATACTCCCTCCCATGTTCCCAATTGACACAGAAATATGTGAACCTATTGATTCTATCATGGACCTGGGGTTGCTATTCAATCCGATGGATGTCTTGACTAAAACAATGTATGTACGTTTTGAGAGTGGGTCAAACCCTGCATAGCACTCAGACGCTGACACTTCTAGACTACAAGGTAACGGGTATAACGGTAACGATAAAGAGCAATTACATCCATTGATAGGCCAAAACAAAGACATGCCATTTTTCTCTCCTTTTCCATCTAAAATGCTTGATTCCTCCAGATGAAACAATACATGCTCCCGAGGTATTGGGACCTACCAAACATGGAACGAATGGACAGTGCTTCAGTTGAGCAGGACAGGGCTGATGGCGCTAGATGCGGAGCGAACTCCGCTAAAGTAGGTAAATCTCGATCTGGTTGGCTCGTCCAGCTTTGGCGTGATGCGAGAGCTTCGCCAAACAGGTCCACTTCGGGAAAATCGAGAAATTCCATTGCCATGGATTATTTCTTGTTAGGCATGAGCTACAGCTCCCCCTCATAGTCACTCAGTCATACCCTAACTTTTCTTTCCTTACATCATCCTCTTCTCCAGGTCCCTCGTCGCCCCAGGTAGCTCGCCCACCATGCCTTCGCTGGACAGGCTGCCAAACGAGATCCTCTGTAATATCGCCGGCTTCTTGGTCAAGAAATATGACATAGCTAGCTTATCACGAGCCAACCGACACTGCTACGATATCGCCAGCCCGATTCTCTGGAAACGCGAAGTTCGATCGGATAGGCCGGGTGCCATACATTGGGCTGTCGAACATGGAGACATCGATATCTTGCGCCGTGCTCTCGAGGCTGGCGTTGACCCTTCACGGGTAGCCTTTACCCACCGACCCAAACCACGCATCCATGCTAGGCATAAGTGGTACAACTATCATTCGAACTACTACGACGACCCTGTTTGGAGAGTTCAGGACGATGACCACTCAGTTGATTTGGACGCATCATATGTGTCACACGACATGTGCGATTGCTTCGAAACCGGTTGCGACGACGGCATATTCAGCGATTGCAGATGGGAGCCCATACATGTTGCTGCGAGTAAGGGACGGATCGATATGATTGAGGTTCTCCTCGATGCGGGTGCTCCTATCGATGCTCCTTCGTGGGGTGTGTGCTTGTGTCGTCCACATCTGCCCATGGAAGCTTTCACCGAGTCTCCAGCTGTTGATGAAGGAGAGCTCGAGGATTTACATGGAGGAAACTGGACACCTTTACATGTCGCCATATGCCATGGGGAAATCGAAACGGCAAAGTTTCTGCTGAAGCGTGGAGCGTCGCCGGTCATCTATCAGGGAATAGACTTTGAGCTGGAACCGCTCGCATGGCGACAGGATGACACCCCCGTGGACTCGAGCAGATTCAAACTCACCGCACTACATCACGCTGCAAAAATGAACATGATGGATCTCATCGAGTTTCTCATTGACGAAAAGTACCAAGAAGACATCGATGTCGAAGGTCCGTTTATGGGAACACCGCTATTTCAAGCAACATGGTATGGACACTGGGATACCGTAGTCCCATATCTCCTTGAGCATGGTGCCGATATTGATAAGAGACTCATTGAGACGGGGTTGACACCCCTCATGATGGCATGTTTCTCACGTCGCTTCGATGACGCCGCAAGACTCGTTGACTTGGGTTCAAATGTCACGGCATTATCTGTACATCAATTCAGTATTCTTCACCTGATTCTCGGACCTCGTCACATCCGCCCAGAAGACTTTTTTGACCCCCTCGGATCTCCTCCGAAGCAATCTAGCAAGGTGTCGGAGGCCGAAATCATTCAGAAATTCATTACTAAGGGTTTCGATGTCGATGCACGGGAAACTCTACTTGGAATGACACCATTGATGGTGGCGAGCGCGAGCTGCAACACAGATGCAATGCAAGCATTGCTTGAAGGTGGTGCCAATGTTAACGCGGTAGACAATGAAGGTCTTTCTGCGCTTGCGAGGGTCGGTGAGACCGCCGAAGGCTCTGCTATTCTGGGTTTGTACGATTCTGCCAAGCTGCTGCTTGATGCAGGAGCCACATTGGAAGATTCGAGAGACGAGATCACTCCACTCAACATTATTTGCACACGGCAATGTGAACCCTACTTCAACCGTGAATGGGATAATCAGCACGCCACTCTAGCCAAGCTTCTCATTGAGCATGGTGCCGACCCAAACGAGAAGGGCGTTGCTTCCAGCCGTCCATTCACAGAGGCCATCATTCATGGAAACTTGAACATCGCTAGAGCGATCATTGAGAACGGGGGACGGCCAGAAAAGGGCGACCTGGAAAGACTCCTCTCAATATTCGTCCACGAACCGTATGATGATGGAAAGACGGATTTCATTCTGCACATCGATTACGCCAAGTACGGCATCTCAGGTCCCTCCGAGGGCTTCTTGGTGGACCTTCTCAGAACAGCTCTGAACAAGCAGCTCTGGACACGAGCCGCCGACCTGATGAGGTCGGTGCCAACCCCGAGCGTGTTCCGTAAGGGGTTAATCTATCGGTGCTTGGAGAAGCCTTCTCCGATTGCCGACGAGCCATCAAGCCTGATACAAGTGCTTCTTGATCGTGGCCAGGATCCGAATGAGCTTTTTGAGGGCGAGCCACCGTTGTATTATAGTTTCAGATCTGGGTCTTGTTGGCGGACAACACCTGTCCTTGTAAATGGGGGTGCTGACATCCATATGCCTACAAAAGCCATGCCTGACGGTGCTTTCATGTATACCATAACTCATGACTATCAGCCACAGACATGTCAACTTCTCGCCAAACATCCGCACGCGTTGCGCGACAAACCAGAGAGGCTGCATCGAGAATGCTGGTCATCTCTTATACACTGGCAGCCCCATCCAAGCAGGGTTCTAGTCGGAAGATCAGATGATCGTGTCCCGACACTCAACTGGACATTTACCAGCCGGCTGATTTCAGCTGGTCTCCGAACTGATGTCACAACGCTTGATGATGAAGATGTCAAAGAACTCGTGAAGCAAGCGATTCCGAAAACCGAGGTCTTAAAAGTCGAAGGGCGAAAGGTCCTAGAGGCCTTCGACATAGCCTATGTGGAACCCTCAGTGATGGATATACTCTCTGCTAATCTTGGAGTGGATGATGAGGGCGAGAATGAGGAAGGGGACGAGGAAGGGGAAGACTTCGAATATGGCTCTGTCAGTGATGAGATTGACGATCATTCAGATTACTATGACGTCGATAGCGATGGGGTTCCATTCGAGCTTTTCCCTCCCTACATGGGCGGAGGGGATGGGGATGAAGACGAAGAAGATGAAAATGATCAAGGGGAGCAAGATGAAGAAGACGGATGGGATGAGGGAAACTCGAGTGATTTTGATGACTATGATGATGGAGCTCCCATACCGATACCAGCCCCTCTGTTGTTTGGGTTTCTGATGTAAGTTCATACTTGTTAAAAGGTACGGTCTAATGTCGCTGTACTTGCTTTATGACGACTGGGCAGAGTTGGGTTAGGTTTATTTTATGATAGGTATGGTATGATTTATAGGCTGGCGCTTTACGGATGGGATAAAGTAGACGGATTTTCGGACGGTATCACGGTCTGGGGCTCGACATTCAAGCAATATGGATGGAACGACATTCTGCGATGAAAATTAGGATAATGGATTTCATTTTACTGTAAGATATGGTTAATGAGGTCTTGTGGAGTATTGAGGAAAAGGTGTTGGTTCGACTGAAATTCTATGTTAGAAGCTGAAGTGCACGGGTAGACTGAAATCCTTCAGCCATTTAAGTTATCTCACTGAGCCTTATTGGCCTTTCAACTTTCCTCGCTGATGAAGTGTGACTCCTTGATCAGAGAACATTAGTAGACGCCGAGCTGCTACGGATGCGAGCTATATTCCCGAAGCCGGCTTCAACCTCCGGCAGCGGGGGAAATCGCCAACACTATAACTGACTCCAGGGGCAACTTTGGCAGCCTCAGACTACGCTAATTTGGGTTTTGGGTAACAGGTCGGAGATGATACGGCGTTGTGGGGCAGGTTCTGAATGGGATCACAAGGAGAAGAGAGGTAGGGTGATGATGAGGAAGAACCTTGAGGGTTTAATAAAGGCCGGTTGTCCGGAGAGAGGTAGATATGCTAGTATTTTTGAGGATGCAATAATATGAATTTGAAAATATGAGATTTATGTTCTTTTCTTGAAAGAAATAACCAAGTGTTAGATAATGTGCTAGTTATGCGGAGTAGGTGATACTACTCATGTCAAGGTGTTTACTGACGTCTTGTGAAGCTATACGCATGTTTTGACAGTGAGCTGTTTACCTGCAGGTTCATAAGCTCAGGAATATGAGAATGCGGGGAAATAACCGAAGAGGCAAACACTCGAGATGCAAAACAACTATACCGACAAAACAGATCGAGTCCGAAAAAGCTTGGCTTCCTCGCCATCATCATGTGGCGGTTCTGGTCGAATCTCACTGAAGCTCCGGAGATGAAAGTGCGGAAGAGGCCACCCCGCATCCGCATCCGTGACCGTAGCCGGAGTTATGGGTCAGGAGGAGTTCTTGGGCTAAAAACGGATGGATGGCGGGATACCGAATAGCGATGGAAATCAGATTTTGAGGCATATGAGTTTATGACAAGGTATAGTATGCAGTCATGAGACGATGGAAGTCTTACTAGGCATCATTCACCGGTCAAAGTGTACTAGAGATACAGAGATAACAATGATTGAGAGGAACAAGCTTGTCCTTGTAAAGTGTAAATGAGGCAATCTACGTACGATATCAGAGCCTCAGTGGAGAGTCGGTCCATCTGTGGACAACTGCATCATTGATAACAGTTCCCGAGTAATAACAGTTTTCCACAGTTGACGACTCCGTAGCGATAATTGGAGCCCAATTACTCAACAGCAAGTCGTTTAGGTACGGTTGCTGTGGTGTAGTTGTAGTTGTTACGGCATCATCCATCCATCATAAGCATGTCCCCCACTTACACCATCGTCAGTATCACAACGCATCGCCTCGGACAATGTTTCCCTAGAATGTTCCATTCTTTCTTCTCCAAGAGACAGACTAACTTAATTTCCTCTCAATTGGAGTCCCTTGGAGACACAGCATCACCTTTAATTTTCTTTTTTTCTTTTTTGACAGCAGAATATACCTAAAGACGGAGATTTGTACCGTAGCTGCCGTTGACTTGAAGAGGTTGGCGGCTTTAACCCCGCTCTGTGGAGACCCCGCCTGAAGCAAGATGGCCACATGCGATTGGTCTACAGCTCTAGCTCTTATCCTCCACTTTACCCTTCTCAAGCTTCTCCCCAGTCAATCCAACACCGAACACCGAGATATGCCCCGTACCATGGACGAGGAGCTTCTCGCCCATTTGCCCATACTTTCCTCTTCGAGTAAGACCCCTCTAAGTGTGTGGTCGCACGCGCTCCCTCCTTCCCCTCCCCCGCTCTCTACGGCTGCGAGCGTGTTAGTTGGGACGGCATCCAGCGGGTTACAGGCCGGTCGCCGTGAAATATACAGACCACAGACACTCGAAATAGCAGCCTGGTCAAGTACCTGAGGGAATTGACAGCTCGATATTCAATGTCCGGTCTCGTTACGGCTGCCAGTCTCGGCGCTTGTCGCCTCCACAGAGAACCTACCGAGATGGAGAATGCTTCCAGACTTTGACGCCCACAGCTGATACAGTACTCCATAACGTACACACATGGGACCCCCCCTCAGATGCCGACACCTTCGGGGTTCGCGGGATCGATGGAGATTCGCTGTCTGAGAGACACCGGCCCCTGCCCGTGCCACGGTTCCAGTTCCGTTCATGGCGAGAACGCAAGCATTACAGCGCAGCACTACGGTGCTTGTCTTGTGCGAGTGCGTGCGAGTGTGCGTGAGACGTGGAACCTTGGCTGTGCCATCTTTGCCTTGTCTCTCTAACTGTGGAGAGCATACATTGTTGTAACAGGCTCGATCAGACGCCAGTGCCCGTTACTTGGTGACAAGATACATAGCCATGGCGCGTTCATTTCCAGAGCATAAATATCTGGCATTGGACCCTCGATATCCTACTTTCTCTCCTCCTCATTCTCATCATCATCATCACCATCTTTCTTCCTTCTTCTCTTACTTCTTCCTCTAACCAATAATCCCTTTCACAACCGCCAAAATGGTAAGCATTCCCCCCCATCTATATCTCTATATCCTCTTCAGCCTCAACTAACATATCAAACAGGTCAAGGTTCTTGCAGTTCTCTACGACGGTGGCCAGCACGCCAAGGATGTATGTCTTTTATTCTTTTTATTCATTTCAACCCAATTCCTCTTGATTATCTATCAACTATCTCCAATGGTCGTTGATTCTGCCTTCAACTCTCATATCTACCGACAACCACAAACAACTCCCCACACACCATCCCTCCGCGCTTGTCGATCTCAAACGCGGGGAAATGCTCTCACTACATGACAATCAGCCACATCCAGCCCAATGATGCGGGGCAACGTCTGGGCAACATGCAAAGACATCGAGAAGTGATAGTTGGGTGGCATTGTTTGGCTTGTGCCACTCTTGTGGTATACAATGCATGGGTCTGAGCAGCAATGCAACCCAACTTACACCCAGTGTCTGAACACTGCATCATCAACCCCTCAATCACTTTTCAAATCACTTCTCCTCAGCCAATTGGTTTCATGACAACTAACCTGTCTCACAGCAACCCCTCCTTCTCGGTACCACCGAGAACGAGCTCGGTATCCGCAAGTGGCTCGAGGATCAAGGTCACACTCTCGTCACCACATCCGACAAGGACCGTGAGGGTTCTACCTTCGACAAGGAGCTCGAGGATGCTGAGATCATCATCACCACTCCCTTCCACCCTGGTTACCTGACCGCTGAGCGCCTTGCTCGCGCCAAGAAGCTCAAGCTCGCTGTCACTGCTGGTATCGGCTCTGACCACGTCGACCTCAACGCTGCCAACAAGACCAACGGCGGTATCACCGTTGCTGAGGTCACTGGCTCCAACGTCGTCTCCGTTGCTGAGCACGTTCTCATGACCATCCTCGTCCTTGTCCGCAACTTCGTCCCTGCCCACGAGCAGATCGAGGCCGGTGACTGGAACGTTGCCCACGCTGCCAAGCAGGAGTTCGATCTTGAGGGCAAGGTTGTCGGTACCGTCGCTGTCGGCCGCATTGGTGAGCGTGTCCTCCGCCGCCTCAAGCCCTTCGACTGCAAGGAGCTCCTCTACTTCGACTACCAGCCCCTTTCTCCCGAGAAGGAGAAGGAGATTGGCTGCCGCCGCGTCGACACCCTCGAGGAGATGCTCGCTCAGTGTGATATCGTCACCATCAACTGCCCTCTCCACGAGAAGACCAAGGGTCTCTTCAACAAGGACCTCATCGCCAAGATGAAGAAGGGCTCTTACCTCGTCAACACTGCCCGTGGTGCCATCGTCGTCAAGGAGGACGTTGCTGCCGCTCTCAAGTCTGGTCACCTCGCCGGTTACGGTGGTGATGTCTGGGACCACCAGCCCGCCCCCAAGGAGCACCCTCTGCGAACCGCCAAGAACAACTGGGGTGGCGGTAACGCCATGGTTCCTCACATGTCCGGTACTTCTCTGGACGCTCAGATCCGATATGCCAACGGTACCAAGGCTATCATCGACTCTTACCTCTCTGGCCGCCACGACTACAAGCCTGAGGATCTTATCGTCCACCAGGGTGACTATGCCACCAAGGCCTATGGTCAGCGTGAGAAGAAATAAATGTATTGAGAGAATGGAAGAAATGATTTGTACATGATGATGAATAGTTTTACAACAACTGCATTATAGACGCAGGTCAAAAGCAATCAGCGTTGCAGATAATACAATTTGTTAAAGTTCTACCTCCTTTTGTCTTGTCCTTCAGTGATCCTAACAAGATGCCGTGAAAAGCCTCCCTTAATCTATTGAGCTACCAATTAGTTTACGTTATGATCTCCATCAAATAGCATTAATATTTGGGACAAAGACGAATCTATCATGAGCCTTTCAATATCCGATAAATACTTGCCGAAAAAAAGAGTGTGATAATTGATATAACACATATAGATGAATTACCTTTGTCAGAAGGAGTCATATGTGTCCTATCTTTTGATTCCCTTTCTTGGTTCCTATAATCACCCCAAAAATACAGCAAGCACGTCAACAGCCATTTTACACATTCACTCACAATGACTACCGCTAAACTGAATCCAAGCAGAAACATGCTGCTGTTCTTTGCCTTTTTACTTTGCTATTAATACAAAATTTCTCGCTATTTTTGGTATGCGTCGTTATAAGCCATCAGCAGGCGCTATATGGCTGACCATAATTTGACCATTCATGACATGAATTCGTTGCCAACTCTCCCAATCCATGCTATGTTTTCCAATCATTTCCAGAATTGCCACCACTTCTTTTCCTCGCTGGGCTGTCCTCTCCGTCTCAAGACCTGTTCGTCTCGCCCCCTAATGCGCCAGAAATAAACAGGCACACCAGCTACCACGAAGAATACGACGGCGATAGTCTGGAAAGGCTGTGCAAAGACAGCGCGGCTGAGGAGGAAGAGACTAACGCAGCAAAAAATAATAGGCGTCGTGATCCAGGTCTTGTATGGTCGTACGAGTCCCGGCTCTCGCACGCGCAGGATGATCAGACCCAGGACTGTGAGGAAATAAAATGTGTAGCCTGCAACGCCATAAAAGGTGACGAGAGTGCTGAACTCGCCAACGACCACGTAACCAACTGTAAGAGCAGCGTTGAGAATTAGCGCATAAACTGGCGTATAAAACAATCCAGCATCTTCATCGCCGAACATTCTGCGCATATTACGCGTGAACCAACTTCGTGTACGCTGCGTGCTGAGCTCATGCTCGTGCGGGCTGCCCCCAACACCAATAGTGCCAAAGATCGAAGGAATGTAGCCCTCTTTCCCAGCCACATATGCCAAACGACTAGAGGTGAAAGTCGAAGAGTTGAGGGCACCGAAACAACTAGCGCTAACGATGAGCGCGAGAATAAGTGAGCCTACAGAACCAAACACTCGGTTGCCAAACATGACAGCTACTGTGTTGGACCCATTCATGCTCTCGAGAGGAAGGACAAGGAAGTAGGCTATGTTTGCTAGCACATAACAGAGGATGACCAGAGGCATGGCTGTGTGGATGACTCGGGGTAGGTCTTTAGTTGGGTTCTTGAACTCCCCAACGACGTAGTTTGTCTGAACTATGTTAGTTATCGAGACTTGTAAACTTGACTACTACAACTCACATTGTCCCAGCCATCATATGCCCAAAGACCAGCATAAAGGGCGAGAGCCCAAGCAGACATGTCGGTCGATGTGTTTTCAAAAAGCTGATGCGGCTTCCACTCAACTTCCGACTTGCCCTTGAGGGTCTTTCCTGTGATGGCAACGACAACACCAGTGACGGTGACGCCAAGCAAAGCGATGAATTTCATAAACATGAGCGTATCGTTCACACGCGTGCCAAGCTTTGTGGACACACAGTTCAAGAACGTTACAATGAAAAGTCCTACAAGCGCAACAGCCTTATTGATCCAAGGGCTTACGTGCTCAGCGTCAGGACCGATGAAGGCTCGAACAAAGTATTCGCCCATGATGATGGCGATGATAGCGGCACTACCAGGCTTAAGGACCAACATGGCAACCCATGTAAAGAGGAAGCCTATCACCTCGCCAAATGTCTTGGCCAAGTAAACTTGAGCGCCACCATTGAGGGGAATCGCTCCTCCAAGCTCAGCGTACGACGCAGCGCCTGTCCAAGCGAGTATACCCGCGATAATCCAGACGAGGATCGCTGCACCAGGCGACCCAACTCTTGTGCTCACAGATCCCGGCGACGAGAAGATTCCTGAGCCGATAATAAGTCCCACTATCAGTGACAATCCGTTCAAGTATGTCAAAGTCTTGTTCTTCTCCAACGATCCTCCTCCCAAGCCGCCGCTCGGCCTCGATCTTGATGTTGGTGCTCCAATGGGAGCGTAACCTTCGGCACCAGCCGTAGAGCTTAAAGGGAACATATTGGCGGAGAAGTCAAAAGCTGAGGATACTGAGTACGATCGATTCATCCTGTTTGCAGGATTGGCACTGTCGAGGGGGTCATCTTGTTCCAGCGACAGTCTCCGCGACGACGATATACTGGGCCTTGACGAGATCTCTGTAGCCCCCTCTTCGTTCAGCTGACTTGAGCTGGCCAAGGATGCGAGCTCCAGCGAGTCTCTCGTATTCGACGGGAGTCCGTAAGGCCGCGCCATTGTGGTGTATGTGTAGTTGTCCTTTCCCCCTCTTCCCAGCGACTAGTTAATTGACCAATCCGCCAAAATCGAGGAACCCAGAGTATTCAATTCGAGTATTTCAGCTGTTAAAGACCAGTGCGCATCGCGGTTCGTTGTCGCGCAAACTTAGAATGAATAGTGTTGAGCGATCGGCGACCGAAGGATGTGAGGAAGCAAGATCTGTGACGTAGAGATCTCAGTGGTCGGTAGTTGTTTTGAAGCCTTTTGAAGCAGTCGAGGTTAAAAAGATGGGGTATAAAAGCACAATTAAGAAGGTATTCGTATTCGTCAATGATTAATTGATTGATTTCTCATGAACTCTCTTCTTCATTCAACACCAAAAAGGGGCAATGTTTGCTTCGTTATAGTGGAACAGGACAAAGAAAGAGGGCCAAGTTGAAAAGATAGGAGTCGGCTTTACCCAACTCATCACAAGGAAGCTTCTTTGTCAATGCAAGTGCGGCTTCGCTTTTCCGTTCCGCGTATAGATCAGAAGCGCATTACCATTCTAGCCCAGCCCCTTGCTCTATTCGGTGGAACCCAGCCACTTGCACCGCCACATATTGATTAGTCACTTCGTTTACCATTAACGTCGAGTCCATGATCATCGCCTTTCCAACAACCCTTCCGAAAGCACCATAACACCATGGGCTCCGACGACTATGCTGCTGTCGGTGGCGGCGGCGCCCTGAAACTAAAGGGCGCCAAAATACACAAGAAAAAGAAGAAGCGCGACAAGACCGATCTTGAAAAGAACCTCGATACTGGAAACAAGGACGAAGAGAAGAGAAAGAAGAAGAAGAGTGAGGATGGAGAGAAACAAGAGCCCCACGATGAGGATGATGAGGACATACCCGAAGTTCAAAAGACGGAGGCTCAAAAGCGCCACGAAGAGATAAAAAAGAAGAGGGCAAGTCTTTTATTGCCTTGTATTGTTTCAATCTTGCTAACAAGTCTATAGCTGCTCAAACTCGCCGAGTCTTCAAGCTCGCGACCAGAACTTCTCAAAACACATAAGGAGCGTGTCGAAGAACTCAATACTTACTTGTCGAGATTGAGCGAGCATCACGATATGCCCAGGATTGGCCCTGGTTAAGGATGTCAAGAAAGGAGGTTGAGTTGGTGGCGAATATGTGTAGGCGGATGGATTGGAGTTGGTGGCGAATATGTGTAGGCGGATGGATTGGAGTTGTTGGCGCTTTTGGTTATACCCTCGAATTAAACAACTATTCCCACAAATTATATCTGTTGCATTGATCTACAGCATAATCAGAATCAGTCACACCTGGACGCGCGTAATGTTCACCCCGTGCTGGGCTGAAAGCACGAAGGCCCTGTATCGGAGAGTAAAGGTAAAGACCACTATGCACTAGATGATTCCCTCTATTTTTACGTCGATTTTCTTGAAAGGGGGGAAAAGAAAATGGAATATGCAAACTCAAATGCTTGTATTCGCTCATGTACTATGCATTTTAAATACGATCCATGTTCGGCATATATGCTGGACGCCATTAATGAACCAGATCTCCCCCAAGATACAACCGTATGTGGAAGTTCTTGTCTATTGATTAATCCCGTCTGATGCTTCCCCCAAGTCTATTATCCTGTTTATACCCATGAAGAAAGGACCGTGATATTCATTAGGATGAACCCATTCTGAAGAAACTGGTGGCCGCAATGGGACCACAAGTTCGTTCGCCACGGGATCCGCGTGACATTTTCGCTCGGTGTAAGGTGAGGTCGATGTGTCAATAATCCGTTTACAGGAGAATGAAGCCACCAAACACCATACCCACGACTGCGGCAAGAACTGAACCGACGGATCGAGGAGCGGCGTTCTGAAGGCTAGGGTCGCTGCCAGCAGTATTTTCGGCTGCGGGGACAACCTCAACCCAAGAAGTCGAAGTCAGGGTTGTAATGCCACCATCTTCAAGCGTAGAAGTGAAGGTCTTGGGCACAGCACTCGAAGTTCGTCTGGTACCTGTTCCAGTCACAGTGCTTCGTTCAGACTTAGTCTCAGTCGCGCTTTCGGCATCGTCTGAGGTTCGTGAAGCCTCGTCTGTCTGACTTGCGGTTTCCTGGTCTGTCTCGATGTTAGCATATACGCTCAGATGGTAATCGTTTGCAAAAGTGTGTAGTCAACGCAGAGGCAATCAATGGTCAAAAGATATTTTCAAGTTTTGGCGCACTTGCGAAAGTCACGAAGTCAAGGCATCAGGTTGTGGAGATGGCACGAAACAGTAATATCACAACAGGTTTGGGGAGTTGGATTCGCAGCAATGTCCCTGGAAAGAGCCCTGTTGCCGCTCGTCCGTCCCACATACCGGTAGTCGTCTCTGTCTCCTCTGAAGCCTGGGAGGCTGTTTCCGACTCTTGAGTTGGCCCTGAAGCTGACTCAGAAGTTGAATCGGAGAGGACAGTGGTAGCTTCGGCGACAGTGGACGAGGGAACGGTGGCAATTTCGATAACAGTGGAAGTATCATCAAGGGCGGTGGATTGAAGGGTCTCACCCGAAGAAGCCGTCTCGGACGGTAATTCAGAAAAAGAGGAGGTATCAGGCAAAGAAGTTCTTCGAGTAGACGTACTGGCAGCAGTGGAGGTTGCAGCACTAGGAGCAGAAGGATTGGAAGTTGAAGCACGAGAAGAGGGAACAGTCTCAGAAGGTTCCTCTTCCGAAACGGACGTACCAGTGGCAGTGGCCTCGGAATCATCGGTGGTCGATTCAGGGGAAGAGTCCTCAGTGGATGAGGGTCGGTTCTCCGTGGTCCTGCGGGTGGTTCGCTGTGTAGAAGCGGCTGTGGATGCAGGCTGAGTAGGCTCCTCTTGGGATTCCGTGGCAGAAGGAGATGCTTCAGTAGCTGAGTCCTCGGTAGATTGGGCAGTGGCAGAAGGTCGGTCTGTATCCGGGTTAGAGGTGGGTTCCTTAGGTTCTGAGCTCGCAGGGCGCGAGGGTGAGGAAGGCTCACTGGTGGCAGATGGCTGAGTAACTGACGGTTGAGCCTGGGTGTTTGAGGCCTCATCTGTGGCGCTGGTCTGGTCGGTTGGCTCTTCGGCGGTAGCGGAAGGCTGAACAGCAGTTTCGCTAGCCTCGTTCGTGGGCTCATCGGCCGTAGCAGTGGGTTGCTGCACGGTGTTTGAAGCACCACCAGAGGCTCCGCCTGAAGAGCCGCCCGAGGGGGCATTGGAAGCACCATTAGAAGCGGCATCGGTAGGGTCAGTGCCCTGCTCTGTATCGGTAGGTGCTGGTGTGTTTTGTCGTCGAACCATTTGGGCCATGGAATCGGAAAGATTTGGTCGATGAGCGCTCATGCCATGCTTTCCAACATCACTATGGCGGAGATGTCCAGGGCAGAATCGGGTAGCGCCTCCAATGGATGCTACACCGACGCCCAGAAGACAACAAGCGGCCAAAGCAATCAAAGCCTTGCCAGCTGGGGATATCCTTCTGGTCTTTGTCCTTGGGATGGTCTGGGCAGATTCCGAATCCTGGAGTAGTGCTTCCTTTGACGACATGGTCCTCTCTTCTCGGTCAGTGCTCAACAATCCTGCTTCCACGCTGTAGTCGTTCTTGATGTCGACAGATGCCATGATGTAGAAGTGAATGAAGAGGTTTGAAGGAAGGGAGGAGGTTGAGTTTTGTAAGATGAGCAGGGTGATATCAGGTCTGAAGGAGACTGGAGACGGATATGCAGAGGACGTTTAGCGGCTGAGAATAGTCCAGAATTGCGGACCCAAGACAGATGGCAGCTTTTTTTGGGTTTGCTATTTGGGGACGGTACGAGAGACGACTGGCTGGGAGCAGGTGGTGAAGTTGAGGAGGCGAGATCCCAGACGGTGAGTGGTGAAGACAGTGCAGCAAGCAAGCTAGGGTTCAACAACGTGCAGACGACAGCCGGCAAGAGGGGTGATTCCCTTTATCGATGATGAAAAGTGTCGTGTGCCAAGTAGACAGGAGGTGGCTCTAGCGTACGAGAGAGGAGTCTGCTCGGTTCTATGAACGGAGACACAGCTGGTGATCTGAGGATGAGAGAAGCAAAAGGGACCAAGAAAACGAATGGTGTGACGCCTGTTGGTACGGTACGGTACGGTACTGCAAGCAATTGACAGTCGACCGAGGCGTTGCGGAGTGTGAGCGAGGGAGTGGAGGAAGTGGAGGCAGTGGAGTGAGTGATGGGTGTTACACGAGCTGAGTCCGTCACGTCAAGCCAACTGCGAGATTGAACTCAACTTCAGGGCGAGGAAGAGGAGAGTTTGGTGTTAGATGCAGCCTGTGGTGGTGAATCGTGGGTAGATGAGGGGATCTGTTCTGTCCTGCTAAAAGCCCCGGGACCTAGACTAGTCTTGGCAAGAGGAGGCTGAGCTGCAGACAACTATCACAATGGCCCAAGTACCGTAAGCTGTTTTCTTATTTGCTGCTGTGACTTTTGTTTTTTGTCTGCTGAGTGGCAAAGGCCAAAGGTTGTTGGAGATCTAGACGAAAAATCGCTATGCGTGTTTCTTTTTTAGGCTTGGGGGGAGCCGCTTGCAGTTTTTAACGACAGCCACCCGGGCACTAGACAAAAAGCTAGGCCTCGTCTAGGCTTCTGTCGTCCCGCCAAGTTCAGCCAGCCGCCGGCTACACCTCCGCCTACTAGAAACCCAGTCACAGAGACCAGACGGAAGGGCGGGTTGAGCTCTGAGCAGCCCGGGGAGCCTGGAAGGGATGGGCTTTGGTGGAGTTTGGGTGCCCAAGGGCGGCTCAACAAGGCCTGTCTGCCTGTGTCGGCTTCATTTCTTGTCAGTAAACACAGTGGAGTGCAGTCCAAAACATGAGGCGTGCTGACTGCTTGACCTGAAGTTGACCAGAGATTGAGCTGAGGCACTGACTGTCTGATAACAAGGGCTTAACTGCTCATTCTTGGAGCATCCAATTGCTATAGAAACCTCAATAACGGTTTCAGCCATTGTTTAGTAATTATTGGCCGATACAAGCTGGGCCATCAACAGAAGTCGGTTGCCACAATTCCGATATACCACCTTTGGTATGGTTGGGTCTTGGTTTCTTGGTTTTTGGTTCTTGCTGCACAGGCGTTCATTCAACTCCATCACAATGTAAGCGGTTGCACGAGTATTTTTGTCAATGAGGGCACCGTTACCACATCCGTTGACCCCCTGGTACCTGTCCTTCCGTTGCTCAGACGGCGGCGCCTCATCAACCCGTTCATACGCCGCTAGGATACGGAGCTTCATGAGCTTTGTGATGTCACTGTGGATGTAACGGGCAGACGGACAGGCTTGTATAAGAGGAGCATTGTGTGATTGTCTCCGTATGAGCCCATCGTCCTGCTCTTCGTATTCTTTAAAAAGCTCCTGAGACCCATGGGAAGTATGTCATGTCAATTGAGAGTTCGGAGAGGAAGGGTAGAGTAGACGGGCAAGAAGGGGTGAGGAATCGCCTCGTTCCCAGGTGAATACGAGGTATCGCCATAAAAAGCTGAGCATCGAGGCGGGTCAACATTCGGGCCCAAGCCATTGGTCCCAAGATGATGCTTTTTTTTGCCCGCATGGCCCCGATCCTCATTCCATGTTTGACCCACCTGGTTAGTCCCCTGAACCCTGCCCCTGACCTTGGTGTTGTCTTTCCATCCTCATCTTCTCTTATCCAACCCTTTCGGAGCGTTGATCGTGTCTTGCAACTTGGGGCCGTGAATATGCACACAATCAATTGTCCTGTCCTGGCGTATCATCGCCCATGTGCAGCAATGATGCATATTGACCATCAAGCAACTTGTCTGCGTGAAACGCGTTGCCAATGTTTGGCCATGAACCTTTGTCCTATGACACGCCAAGTTGAGACTTGTAACCTTAGTTGTCGTGACCAACGACCAGGTGTGATATATTTCAACTCTGAACTTGATTATTCGTGCCAACTTCTTTGTTCGTATGACGGATCGACAAATTCACCAACTGCGATGACGGAGACGCGCAATATCAAACTGTGATACGATGGGGAATTTCGGTTGATCCTTATTTTTGGTGCTTTTTTGTCATGAGATGGAGTACGGGCTCCGGCGGCATGTCCGTCCAAACGAAGCAAATTTTGGTGCCAAGCAGAGATGATGTATGCAACCGGATCTGGCGGCTCAACAATTCTGTGCCAGAATTGAATTGTTACTGACCGTTGATCATCAGTTGCTGCGAGATGATGCTCAGCCAATATCATGTTATTCACAAAGCTCCACGCGGCCTATCTCGTTCTAGATACCTTGTAGTAAGGTCGATTCCGCCAACGTGGACCAACGCATCTGAAAAAAAAAGAGAATGGCTGGCACAGATGAAATTCCATTGGATCGTATGCAGCCATGTTTGCGGTGTAACCTCAGCTGTAACGATTTAACCAAATCGCTGTTCGAGTCACTACACCCAAATTCGGAGCATGAAACTCCAGCCTACTTATTGTGAGAGCAAAAATACATACGGATACTAACCGTGTTTTGATGTCTTCTCTGAACGACGGTAAGCCAGCACGCACACTTACGAGCTGTGTCTTGGTTGTGAGACGCGCCAATGCAGCCATGGAGGTCTAGTAAAAGTCGGTAGACCAACCACAAACCACAATCAGAGACAAATTGCTGTCAAAGTGCAACTGTCTCGAGACAAGCAAGTAGCAAATTGACTTTTGGGTCTTGGATCCAACTCTTAGCTCTTAATTCATTTGGAGCTATGGCTTGCGGTAGGTACATATAGAGACGAGTGATTTCATGGTATGGCGATAGTTGGCAATGGCCAAATCGCTTACTGTTGCTGAATTGGCGGATATAGTTTGTAGACGATTCATCTGATATAACCAACAAGGTCCAGTTGACGTATGTATCATTGGATCCTTGTAAACGCTGGATAGGTACCTTACGGAGTAGACTAGAGGGCGATTGCTGCACTGCCTGCCTGCGTGTGCTGAAGGTCCAGGATGGGCGTGGGGAGACAGCTGAGAGTCCCACTGGCTGAAGGTTGAATGTATGTCTAAATTTAGACCACTCGGAAGCCCCAGTGGTTTGATCCGTCAGACTTGCGATACGATCTGATTGATAGTGAGTGACACTCGTTGTTCTGGTGCTGTTGAGTTGTCGGTATCGTCATGACTGTTTTCTCTATATATATCCATATGTAAACAAGACGATTCTGTATGTTTCTCTTCCCATGTAGCCAGTAATTAAGGTTGTGCATATGATTTTGTTTCATTAGTTACATCTTTCTCCTGCTCTCCAAGGGATAGAAAATCAAATTGAGTTTGTTCTCCAAGACAAGGGATGGAGTCAATGAGCTCTAGAGATATTTAGCGACGGAACTGGAATGTTACAATATTAATACTCAATGCATTTAGAAATTGGCCAGAAACATCAAGGGAATATGAGATCAAAACAAGTGGTTGGATCCATCGAGTCCTTTAACTGTCATTGAATACTTGCCTCATAGCTATAGGGTATTTCTGTCGACTCCATCGTTTCGATAGTGAATTTGTTGAAGCCGGATGAGGTTACCTCCATGCATATGATAAGGTATTGAGCCCCTCCAGGGGAGGTAAGAAACCTCGAGATCTTCAATGCCAAGTGATAAAAAGACTTGAGTAAATCTGGTATAAGTTTAGCAGGATTCTTGCCTAATTACTTTTAGCACTTGAGGCCAAGGTTCCAAAGTTTTCCTGCTCCCTAAAGCCACTATGGATTGACGTGGCTCATGAGTGGCCGTGCCTTATTTATGCATGCTGCTGACTGATTGAAGTTAGCTGACGAAACACCCGATGGACAAGTCCACTGTCACATGTGGACGAGGACAGATGCTCGAGCTTCTTTCAACAAAACCGACGACGTGGAGATAACTCCACTGACAGGAATAGTCTCCGATTCAAACCATTCTCACTCTCTTTATTGATCAATTTGGTCCATTTGTTTGCGACAATATCCTTGAAACGTGTTTGAGGCGCATATGCAGCCCTGTTGTCTTCCCATGATCGCTATCGAGGTACCTTGAATACCCTCGTCATGACAGAGCATCTCAGCCCCGACTCTCTAAATACTCTCGACCCCGACGAACAAGACAGCCTTCGAGTTCGATCACGATCGCCTCATCCGTACCATCACCAGAATACAGACCTTCCGCATCTCTCGGATCGTTTTACACTGAGGAACCGCCAAGCGCAATCCGCCAAGACCAGTGACGATGCTCCCCACGAACCCTCGCCTACGACATGGCCAGGTTTTCTCAAGGACTCGCCGCAGACGAGCGACAGTGGCTCCGAAGCTGACGACGAGCATTATCTAAAAGGTCTACCGGCGCCGAAAGCCAACCTGCACAAAGGATTGAGAGGTCTCAATGAACCGCTGTCTGGCTCTTCAACACCTCTTCCGTCACCAGCGCTTCTTGATGGTCATGTCATTCGAACTGTAGACAAGCCGCCCATGCCTACCGAGACACCGGAAACGAAACGTTTGCTCGAAGCCCTCAAAAAACGAAGAAGAGTCGTTGTTCGACGCATAACTGAGGCTGGCATTGTTTTAGCGCTGGGTCTCATGGTAGCTTCAAATTCCCAGGTATTGCAGCTCATAAAGATCTGGGGAAAAGGTATGCGCATTGCCTTCCTTCTTATAGCCTTGACTAAACCATCATAGATATTCTACTCTGTGGCCTTGTATATGCGGGACTACTCGCTCTGTATCCGGTCCGAGTGGTCGCTTGGGCATACCGTAACAGGACACCATCTCACCCAATACCTCTCGAGCTTCCTGCGCACTTCGACCCCGCTCCCATATTATACCCTTCGGCGATTACTCTATATGTGTCGCATCTTATTTCGTCAAGCAACCCGGCAGCGATTCTACCCAACCTTATTCTGAGCCTTGCTTCCATTCCGCAGAGTGTTATTCCCAAGGTTGATCCATATGCTACATATGATGTACTAGCATGGGGCCTAACTTGTATTCCATTAATCTGGAGCCCGAAGCAGCGTGAACACTTCGAAAGCAAGCACCCGGAATCTTTTATTTCAGGAGAAACAGCGATTCTGCTTTATCCTCTTCACCAAACTTTGTGTGTGACATTGCACTATCTCACTACAACTAGTCTCTTGACGGCTGAGCTCCAGCTCCTGTCAATCGCACTTATCAATGTTTTGCTTCTAGCTTCTTCGCCCCAGGTTTTGATTCTCAAAGCCCTGTTGTGGGGTGGCGGGCTTTCTCTGCTCTTCTTCTGTGGACGTGTCATAAGCTGGGGAATTGCTTTGGCCAGAGTGCCGAAATGGAGATTTCGGCGAGTGTCAGTCTCCCAGCGGCCGCCACTCTGGAAGAGCTTCAAACAAATTTTCTCGCTACGACGGCTGAGGCACGAATTATTAAGACCAGAGTATGAGGATGCTGTATACGATACCATTGGCTCATCCGAGGACGAGGCAGGCCCATTGTTCAAGAAGCCTACTCGAGTTCGAACCTTTGGACCAAGCTTCCCGAACCCAGCAGAACCCGATAGTGCTCCCTCTTCGCCCACGGCTGCCGATGCTTTCGGAAACTGGTCTTTTGCACGGAGACATACCTTACCACACCTTGATCATGGGAATCGACGTAACGCGACGCATACCCCTTCAGGGCGCAAAAAGCGAGCTACCTCCATGTCCGTTCGGCCGTTCTTCAAGCTTACTCAAGAGCAAGCGACTATGAGGAAATGGCTTTATGCTGGATACGTCTACTTGAGTATCATAGCTATCATACTTGGTGGCATTCGAACTTATGTACAATGGTATGCCCTGGATGGCAACGAGCCCATTGGTTGGGCTTTGGGATATCTCTTTGGCGACTGGTCATGGTTCCGATATCAAGTTGTCAGTCTGAACTTGGAAAGATGGATTTGCCTGCCTCCACGAATTGACCCTACAGAAGACAAGCAATGCCATTCTGGTTGGGTACAGCACGTCCGCCATAACGACTTTGGAGAAGCAAACACTCGACTTCTGTTGAGTGCTTACTGGATGGGCATCTTGATTCTGGGGCTCATTATCGTCTTCCGTCTGAAGGACATCTATGAGGTAGATACACGGCGGAAGGTGTTCCACTTTATGATGGTTGGCATGTTTTTGCCCGCAACCTTTGTCGATCCCACGTACGCAGCTCTCGCCCTGTCTCTAATTCTTGCGGTCTTCTTGATCCTGGATCTTCTGCGGGCGAGTCAGCTACCTCCACTATCAAAACCTATTGCCTCATTCCTAGCTCCATACGTCGATGGCAGAGACTTCCGTGGTCCAGTTGTCATCTCGCACATCTTTCTTCTGATTGGGTGCGCAATTCCTCTTTGGCTGGGCCTTGCTTCTCTACCACGCTCTGGATCTGGCTACCTCTCTGGCTGGGAAGTCACAACTCGAGATGTCAGTCTTGTCTCTGGAGTTATCTGCGTGGGCCTAGGAGACGCAGCTGCTTCTCTTATCGGCCGTCGATATGGACGTCGGAAGTGGCTCTGGGGAGGCGGTAAGAGTCTTGAGGGCAGCGTCGCCTTCGCTGTGGCTGTCATGCTAGGACTTGGTGCCGCCAGTATGTGGCTGAGAATCGGTGGTTGGCCTGCTGCAGGTGAGCAGCCTGGAGTGATTGCTGGCACACGAAATGCTGCGATGTGCGCATCCATGGCGAGCTTGACGGAGGCTGTTCTCACTGGCGGGAACGACAACGTTATCGTACCAGTGGTGTTGTGGACATGTGTGAAAAGCCTCGGTGTTTGATATAAAAGTACATCAAAGGTGGCGTTCCGGTGGTTTCTTCAGGACTGATGCTTGATATAGAGAGCAAAACATGGCAGACGGCTGCATAGACGACGTAATGTTCATGACAAACTTGAAGATAGTCTAAATTTAGGGTACTTGTTTCCCTATATGTTTTAATTATACCCCTTTTCCAATTACAACAATGTAACTCAACGGCCTCATGATATCTTATGCTCTCCCGACACCAGCGCCCATGCACCTTTGTTATGCTTCCGATTCTATATGTGAAACTAGTTTTACATTATGACATGAGATCTTCCAGGATTGCCTCGAGCTCGTCTTTCCTAAATGGCAAACTCAGCAACTCTGTTCCCAGAGCATCTTTCATACTCGTGATTATTTGGTGGTCGTGGAATCTAGTCTTCGTTAGTCGTGATTATGTAACGGAATGTGACAATGGACGTACTCTTTCAGCAGGGTTCGGAAAGCCATCTCGGAACTGCAGATGAACTCCTCCACGGCCTTGTTGTACACCATTCGATACTCAACACCAATCGGCTCATCGCCGCTGTCGCCCTCCTCCTCAATAGCGATGAGCACCTCACCCACCAAGAGGCGGAACAGATTCTTGGCGTTCTCGGGCAAACTTCGTAGAACAAACGCAACACCTTCTCTACCATTGACTCGGTGAGCATTCCTCCCGAGAAGCTCGTGTACCTCATTCACAACATCCAGCTCGGCACCATATGGGGCAAAGGTCGTACAGTCGTGGAACACCATGTTAAACGCAGATCGCACACCTATGTCCCACAGTAGTGCAAAGTCTGGTGTATCAGCTGAGCACACCAGCCTTATTTGAGGATGCGCCGCGAGTTGTGCCAGAGCAGACTGGGAGCCAGATTTACGAAGAGGCGCTGCATCTATTGAGTTTACAATAAGAGTTAACGTTGACGACGTTGTGGCGAGGTGTGAGAGAATGGCAGGGACCATGACGGCTGGTTGCGTGAGAGGAATGCGGTGACTTGGATCAACAGCCGCACCAATTGTGCTCAATACCTCGCGCATAGTGGTGTTGTGGGCGTAACCATTGATTATAACAATCTTGTCCCCCTTCTCCTTCCTAATGGAAGAGTACAAGTGACCAGCAAGCTTGTGCAGGAGACGTCGCTTCGAGCCATAACCATATAGACACAAGCTGAACCCTTGCGATAACTCGAAAGCCCATTGCGGGAATGATTCGGCATGTAGACTCTCCAGAAATTCGATATCGGCCTCATGGTGATCCTGGGTTTCTCGCATAATAGTAAAGTATTCATCATGTGTAAGTAGAGCGAGTGATCCCAGAGTATTATTCGAAGTCTTGGCCCGCCCAGGTTTGTTGTGCGCAAAGTATAATTCATGAGGAGGCAAGTCACGAGGAGGAGTTGGAGACCGAGCTGGTGCTTTCCGCTGAGCTTTTCGGCGAGGTGTCGATTTCGAAGGTGTCGCAGCTTCATCTGCACCTGATGCTTCTATGGAAATGGGAATGTCGCCATCGAGCGCTCCTTCGTCTTCGCTAGATTCGTAGATTTGCTGCGCAAGGCCATCGTATTCCTCCTCATCCGTAAGGTCGTCGCCAACAACATGTTCTATGAGAGCTCTCGTACTCTTTCGCTTGGCAGATCTGTCTGCTCCTCCAGGTGTTGCCCCATTCAAAGCAATAGGCGTTTTCTTGTTTGGCGTTTCAAAAAGCGCAGTACGGTTTGCTTTCGGTGTAGGAGTTTCGCCATTCACAGCCTTCTTTGGTGGTCTCCCTCGTCGTTTTGGTGCAGGTTTAGGGGTTTCATCTGGGTCGACTCTTGATAATGATTCGGATGAGCTTGCATCACTGTCTCCTATCACATCTCGGTGTATAGCTTCCGTATGACCATTCGTTCCGGCGGTGACTTTGGGTGAATGGTGAGCTGCACTTCGTTGTCGCTTTACTGGTGATGTTTCAAGGTCGCTTTCGGGAATGGATTCGAGATCTTGGTGCCCTCGTTTTCGTAAGGATCTTGGAGGATCTTGTAGAGTATCAGGCTCAGGTGCTGCCTTTTTTGGAGGCATTGTGTGATCACTGAGGCTGGCGGAATCACTCGAGTTTCCCAAGAGCCAACTTTTTTAATTGTTGATGTAGTTTCTAGAATGGGTAAAATGAATACAGAGCTCAGGCGCGTGGTAACTACTGGTAACGCGCCTGCTAAATTGATAGTGGCGCCTGTGGCGTCAATGCATGTGGCGCGAGCTTCACTTCCAACGACAATCCATTGTTCATTCACATGCTCTTTCAAGCTATACGTGTTTATACCTAAGGTAGACAACGGAACGATGTTGAATCTAAATCTATCAGCTTCATTAAACATCACAAGGCTTATCTTTAAGCCAAGTCTGTGTCTGCCTCATCACACAGTCTCAACTTTCAATGACTTGCCGATTCCTCTTGAAAAATGCTTACAAAAAGATGGTCGCAAAGTAGAGATCAAGGCTGTTGTTCTCGACAAAGACGATTGCTTTGCTTATCCTGATAGTATTGAAGTGTATGATTCTTACAAGGTGCCTATGTTTTGTACCCCGCCTGCTACTCAAGATTGTCTGCTAAACTGCATAGTCTCACTTTGAAAAGCTAAGGTTGGCTTATCCTGGTCGCAAGTTACTTGTGGTGTCAAATACTGCTGGAGCAACGTCATGGGATAAGAATTTGAAGCTAGCTGCAGAGGTTGAAGAGAACACAGGAATCACTGTGCTCTCGCACTCGGTCAAGAAGCCAGGGTGTGGCCAGGAGATCATGGAATATTTCAAAAAGCACCCAGAGACAGGAGTGACGGATCCTGCACACGTTGCGTTCGTCGGTGATAGACTGACGACCGACATGATGCTTGCAAATATGACAGGAGGGTGGGGGTTTTGGGTGAGAGACGGAGTAATACCTCTGGAAAAGAAGAGTATCGTGAGTCGCTGTCTACCCCTCAACAGACGATAAATCGTCATAAGCCAACAACTGGCAACAACTGACAACACTAGTTCTCAAGATTGGAACGGCCTTTAGCTTCTTTCCTCTTTGCTAGGGGTATTTGTGCTCCTGAACCCCGCAGCATCTTTGAGGAGTAGCTATGTCGGAAGGTGTCGAAGGGAAAAGTCAGAGTCAAACGGCTCGTCTGAACTTCTACGTTTACATTGAATCACAATGCGATCTACGCCATTGTCCTTCAATCAGTACGGGTACCTGACCTTTGATAAGCATTCGCATGGCTTAAGCAGACAATGCAAACGGGACTGAATCACTCATCTATTGTCCTGAGAGTCTATAAAGCTGCGTTCGTGATCTTCATTCTTTACTCTTATCTTCTTTCCGCACTGCCATTCGATAAAGGCATCGTCGCTTGCCTCATATACTTTGCCTCTCGTTCTTCGTTATCGTCATCTTTTTATATACTTGTTTCTTCACTCTCCTCTCTTCTTTGGTCCACCTTAACATTGGCCTCAACCATGGGTGGAAAGACTTGGTCTGTAGACGAAGAACGAATGCTTTGGGAAGTCGTTGTTCCTCACTCAGTAGCTGCTGCTAACCCAGCTGATCGACGCATGAGCTGGGAGCAATGCGCGCGCTATATGAACGACAATGCTGGTGACATCGCTCAGCGCAACTATACTAAGAACATGTTATGTGAGTTACCCACGCGCTTCCAATACCTTCTAAAGTCTCTGCTGACTCTGATAGACGAGCATCACTACCAGAACATTGTCAAGGGCGGTTCTTCTCCGAATGCTGGTCCATTTGTTGAACGGCACCTTCGCTTGATCGGTTAGTCTGGTACGGTCTCCTCCTCGACTTCAAGGTTCTAACAGATAACAGAATGGTACAAGAACCATAGATCACCTCCACCGGCTAGCCCCCCTCCAGTTTCGCGAACCCCTCAAAACCCTGAACTTACTGCGCTTTTGAGCCAGCAGTCGAAGCCCAAGAGACGACGGGCCAAGAATACAGCCAAGACTCGAGTCGCGGAGAATCGCAATGCACTGCCCACTATCGATGAGGATGGACCTGGACCTGGGCCGAGTGGCTCAGGCACATCCAACATCCCATATGCTCGTTCATTCGCTCCGTACGAAGGGGCTCAGCAGCAGTCTTTTGAAGAAAACCAGTCAGCCCCAGTTGACCCAAGGGCGAAGTATGCACTCGATTTTCGCCCGCTGCCTAGAACAGTGCGTGCTGCTAGGCCTGGAGGCAACTTCTTGAGCCGGCCCATGGAGAAGGTGGAAGGCGGGCTTTGGCGCCTTGTACCTGAAACTCGAGAGAACGTGAACCCTAGAGAATCGATGTCCATAGTCCCGCGAAACAGCAATGTTCAGGCTCGACATTCCAGGGCGCAGGAGGAAAGCTCATGGAACCGGCCATATACTGTGCCCCCTCAGCAGGCCCCCCAGGGACCTCAAGGACTTCAGGGAGGGAGCCTACCTTCTATCCGTCAAGCATTTCCTTTCATCAACTTTAGGCAGCCTCTGAACTCGGCCCCTTCTCATGAGACATCACATCAAACTGGCAAGCGCGGCTACAGTGGTGGTCAGGACCAGAATCAGGCCCCTAAGCGACGAAGACTTCCTGATCACCCTGTCCCCCGTCAAAGCAATTCGCAGCAGCCGAACAAGAGAAACTAAATCATGGATGATTATGGACGACGATTTGGCCGACAGCGAGGCGAGACGACGCAGACATTGGACGAGGACGAGTGAGAGATTGAGAGTGGGACGGAAATTGTAGCTAAGGGGGATGCGTGAAGAGACTTTTCTTTTGAGCTTTGAAGATTTGTGGCTAGGAGGATGATTGCTGAGACTTGACCAGAGGAAATGTATTATTAGAGCAACAACTTGAGGGCAGCAGTTTGTTATGACAGCCTTGTTGATATTTGAAACAAGCAACAGGTATGAGAATCTCAGACTTCATGGTCTAACAAGTCGGTGACCTCAATTTCGTTTGATTCTTCAGTTGTTCTTCAACCTCTTGTAGCTTTCGGACCCGCCGAAGTCGGCATGGTGGGGCCGGATCTCCGACAACGCCCCCCGAAAAGCGGTGGCCCTTGGCAGAAATAATCCTCCCGAAAGATTTCCCCAGAGAATCTCAAGTCCATCCGGCCGTAGCTAAACCAGCCCTCCCACTTGAACGACCCGTGTTCCTCATCTCATCTCATCACGACCATGAACTTCCCGGGAATGACACCTACAGGTGGCGCCGCTGCACCGCCTGCGATCGGCGGACCTCAAGATCCCAACGTCAAAGCTGTACGTGGATGCGCAACTTACTCGGAATTTCGCGGGGCGCATAGCTAACTCTGAGAAATATAGGTTCAATCTGCGATGGAGTCTTGTTTTGGAAAGTCAGTCATGTCGGGGGTTATGGGATTCGGTATGGGTGGTTTATTTGGAATGTTCATGGCCTCTGTATGTTCTATGGCGAACTTCGAGCCATTATCCCAAGCTAATTTACCTGCCAGATGTCCTACGATACACCTTATCACACAGCCGCCCCGGGTAGCCCACAAAACACAATCACATCGCTTCCTCTCAAGCAACAACTCAAGATCGGATTCAAGGATATGGGAACGCGATCATGGTCTATGGCCAAGAACTTCGGAAAAGTTGGTGCTATATACTCTGGCGTAGAGTGCGGCATCGAAGGCTTGCGAGCAAAGAACGATCTTACGAACAGTGTCGCCGCCGGATGTTTGACGGGTGGTATTCTGGCCAAGAATGCTGGCCCTCAAGCTGCTGCGGGTGGCTGTTTGGCTTTCGCAGCATTCAGTGCGGCTATCGATGCATACATGCGATCACCACCCAAGGACGACTAAATGCTAGCGGCTGATATAACCAAAATTGGGGTTTGAGTGAGCGGGTTAAGAGATGTATAAGTACGCTTGGCTTTTCTACAGACGTGGGAGTTTACGGTAATCATATTTCTAGAGCATAGGGCGGCGTTGGGAGACGGACTCTCCTCTTTTGGAATGTTTGCCACTGTACATACAAAGGTGGTACAAGGATAGATATGGAGATGACGATATGGCACTTGTATTAACAGGTGATTTAAAACCCGAGCTTCATAGAGGAGCTGCTCATGTAGAATCTACGAGTCTACACTGTAATCTTAGCAAAAGAATTTATGTCTGCAATGACTGCCTATCCCATAATTGCAACTTGAAGACCCCTCTGTTCTTAACGCCGCGCTTTCATAAGAGCAAAGAGCACACGATCTGCTTTGGACAAACTCAGGCTTAACTTGCCTGGTATACTTGGAAAGTCCCAAACTCCCAATACGCATTCTCAAATGCTTCAGGGTTGTTGGCTACGAGATCAGTGCATTTGCCCGAACCTGAAAACAGTCAGCATTATGTCCTTACAAGTATATGAGCAACTTACATCCAGAGTCGTCCCATACGCGATAAACAAGACTACCACATAGGTCGATATTGGCAATGATGCTCTGGTTCTTGAAATGCGTGCCAATGTCGCAATGCGTGTTGGGAAAGTCGGCAACGGCAGTACCCCAAGTGTCGGGCTTTGGGTTGTTTCCTTTGATATCTGATGGTATAGAGTCTCTGCCGAACTGCCACATGCGGATGCCTTCATGCCGCCATTCAACCGCCATCACACCCCCTCCATTCTTGTTGAAGACGGTGCCATATCCCGCAGGCTTTGAAAGAACGCCACAGCCTGCATTATCGTCCTTTTCGTGGTTACAGTTTTTCTGTAGTGTCTTTCCTGTTTCCTCGCGGCGTACGTCCATTGAGCAGGCGCCGGTAGTGTGTAGGGTCATTTGATTCCCGTCTTCAGCTTTGTTTGTCGACTCCATCACATCAATTTCTCCATGGTTTGGCCAGTTGTAACGGTCAGTAAGCCAAAGGGCCGGCCACGTGCCACAGCCATAGGGAGTATGCTTGACATCGAAGATGAAGAGACCGTTCTCGTATGTTTTTTTGGACTCGATTCGGACAGAAAAGCGACCCGTAGACGCATTAGGCTTGCTATTGGGGCCAACAGAAGTGTCGACTTTGAGGACGGCAGTGCTGGGCGTAACATATGTGAGATTCTGGAGAGTATTAGGTGAACATGATCCAAAGCAGCAATTTGTGTCGTGGCCAGTAGGGTTTCTTACAAGATTCTTTGCTTGCGCTTCTGGAACGTAATGAACGAAGCCCTCAGCTGGAACGAAGCGTTAGTATTACAGCCCTCGAAATCGGAGGTAGTTCTTACTGGGGTCGTATCCTGTGAAATAGTTGAACTGGTCAAAGAAGGATTCACCTCCATCTGGGCGGTGGTTAGCGGGTCTTTGTATATCCAAGTTGAAGATGACAGACACATACATGTATCTTTCAAGCTGTACGATAATGGTGTGTAGTCAGGATACATATTCTTTCTAGCTCTCTCCACAGCGACGGCGACAATTATTATCACTATAACAATGATGACTATGATAATAGCGGCCCAGATTCTCTTTCGCCAGTATCGAGGATTCCACCAGGGCATTGATGAGCTGGCATGGCGGATTTCCTGGCCTTTGCGAGCCAGCATTACCTCGTCGTAGATTGGAGGTATCTCTCCCGGCTTGACGCCAGATGAATACATCGACATGTTGGTGTAGTTGAAAGTGGAAGAACTGGGGCGATGGGTGAGTGAAGAGTTGGAGAAGAAGTTGCTTGAACCAAGTGATGAATGACAAGAGAAGAAGTAAAGTAAAGCAAAGAGAAGAGAGTTGGTGATAGATAGAATGGAATGCAATGCAATGCAATGCAGAAGAGATGGCTGTTGATGGAGATGGGTTGTCTCAGCCTCGAGTGCACCCTCCCAGAAGCATATGAATCAAGTTTCTTCTTTTATTCACAGGAAGGAGGAAATGAGGAATGAATTTCTGTTGAAACATTTGAAGGAGCAAAGCAGCTCTCTTCCTTCCTTCAATACTGTGCAGCAGCAGATAGGTATAGGTAGTCGGGCGCACATCCAGGGCAGCCCGTGAGTGATTCACAGTCCCTTTCTATATGACTTCCTACCAAAGTTTATTGGGTATTTGACGTAGGTATCATGAGCAGCAAATCAATATAAAAAGGGTACTTGACGGCACTCGCGCCGCCGCCCATGGGGCATCCCCCACATGCCGTCTTTCCGATCTGCCTACTCCCTAGCGCAAGCATCTTTTTGGTGTGGGCTGAAGTTCGATGGCTGACGATGATATCCGCGTAGCCGTGCAGCCGTGTTAGCCACGAGAAATGGGAGGGTTCAGGGGTAATAAACACGAGAGACCACAAACAAAAAAAAACCACTGATAGTCAAGTCAGAGTCTCAACACCGTTTCCGAAATCACAACGAAAATAGTTCGTGTTGATTGCATTATTTACCTGTCTCAAGGGATAGCTTAAACTCGGAAAATGGCTGCTAGGAGATAGCGAGACGCGTAATCTGCAGACCAATAACTGACAGAAGCGTGTAAACTCAACACTATCATGAATCGATGACCGGAAATACGGCCTGGCAACGCGTCATTTTACTGATGTCTTTATTTATAATCTCCACTGAAAAGAACGAGCTCGAATTATTTAAGTTCGAGAGCTCAGTGGACATTGTCTTATTTTGGTGCCGACGCTAACAGAAATTGAGGATCACTTACACAGGCATGAGACGTACGAGACATGCCGTGAAGCCGAGAGCCACTTACAACCTGTCTGAGGGGATAGAAGATGATGTTGTCGCGTGCAAGGGACTCGGCTACCATTGTAACATAACTACCTCTTACAGATAGCTCCTCTAGCTCCTATAACAAGTATCAAGGGAGCGTTTGAAATGCTACCAAGGATCATGCCTCGCTCATCATCGATGTAATGTAACATATGAAGATCTCTGATTCCAAATCCCACTCGGCCAGCAGATCCTCGACTCTAATGACGATAAATTTCGTACACAAGACATCCAGTGCCTTCCAGCATCCATGGCTTAGACAGTCAATGTCTTTGAAATAGCCACAACAGCACAAAGCCATGCCCCAACATCAGTCGTCAACATCCTCAAATTATTAACAGCCAACCATCTCTCCAGCATCCCAACATTGTCCGTCCCCTCAACAGCGCAATTATCCTCCCACAGCGCCCTGAGCTTCCACGCTACAGCAGGCACATATGCAAGATGTCCCAGCGCCAGTGCAGCAGACCAGCCGTACCAGAATAGTGAGCCGCGAGACCGGAGCAAAGCGCGGTCAGACCAGATATTGGCGATCGAAGTGCTGAATGTTAGGCCAATAAAAGTGAGGACCGCCCACGGGCCTGAACCGTAGAAATTATTGATGTAGCCTGGGAGGATTTCATTGGCTTTCTTGCGCTCAATGGGAGACTTGGTAAAGAGGGTGAGGAAGAAACTTTGGTCACGGGCGAACCAGAGTGTGATGCTTGATGAGACGAGCGGAGCTGTTAAGAGGAGGACTCTGGGGTTGAAAAATGCTCCAGAAGCCATTTTCATGCAATTGGATTCAATTGATTAAAGGGTACAAGACTGAGATCAACTGAGCTGTGAGTCTTGATACTCCACGAGAGGGTTTTCCCTAACTTCAAGGTGGGTTTTATATAAATTAGTCTTGAGAGTAAAAGCCTCCGAAAAACACTGACTTTATGCGACCCTGGGATGTTACTGTTGCTTCTCTGATCATGGCGATCCTTCAAACCCTCCTCAGGCGCTAACTAACGTTAGCTATTACAACGCCAAACCCTCCGACTCTGCAGGAAATGATAACCGAATAATTTCGAAAGATCAGCCTTGTCATACGATGTCGGAAAATTCTGGAATCACGTTTCCTGATCATTTTCTTGGGCCAAGGAATCATAAATTTCACTTTTGATAATCGTTGCTAGTAAGGTATACAGCCTATAATCTACTCGACCTCCAACCTGAGTGCATCATACTGAACATACACTGATGTTGGCAGCACAGCAGACTCATAGTTGGTAGCGTTATAAGGCAAGCTCAGGATGATCTCATTGTTACCCTTCTTCAACAGCTTGGCATCGAACTCGAATTTATGAGCGATATTGTAGCAGCTCACTGAGGAGCGAACAGCACAGGAGCTGCTATGGTCGTAACTTAAAAAGGGTCAGTATAGCTCGTCTTCGAGAGATCCAGGTTCTACTTACGGAATAACCCAAGGCTCAAGATCCTTGCCGTTGATATTCACGGTATACTTTAGGTTCGAGTGAGGCTCAGAAGCATTGTAGATATCCGTGTTTCCAGCAGCAGTCTTGGCACCCGCAAGTTGAACGGTAAAAATTGCATGCTGCTTGTGCTTGACCTGCGACTCCTTCAGATCGAAGGCAATCGTCCAGTTGTTGACATTGCCGTCGCCAACGTATTGCTCTGGACGTACGGAGTTGCCTTTTCCTCCAAAAACACTCCAGTGGACATAGTTGAGATCCTTGCCGACATCGCTCTCACCAACCTTGAAGTTGACGCCCTCAGGGAAGTCCTTGACAAAGTCCCAGTTGGCCCAGTAGATACGATACTGTTCCGGCTGCAGCGGCTTGGATGTATCGGGCTCGAAACCATGTCGGTATTCACCAGAGGTCTTGTCAGGAGTACCGATTCGCCAGAGTTCCTTGCCTGCGGACTCTTCCCTCCAGCGGACATTCTTCTTCTCTATCTTGCCAGCCTTGATCTTAACCTTATCCTGAGTGTATTGTCCAAAGATGTTGTCGGCATAGACGGTAAGACGATATGTTCCAGACTTGACTCGAGGAATAGTAGCACGACCGCTCTCATCAAGATTAGCCCAGTACTGGTAAGCCTTTGTGTCGAAGACATTGTCTTGGAAGTCTACGCCGCTCTGTGCGAGAACAGCAATGGCATTCTTAGCCCCCTTGGGAAGATCGACCTTGACCTCGAAGGACCCTCGTGATTTCGTTGGTACGTAATTAGGAACGTGCTTTGCAATTGAATCGTAGAAATCGGCATTCCACTCAGGGTCGGCGTATTGAGCTGCATCGGCCTGGGCTTTCAAGATGTCGGTCTCTCCAGGAAAGCGGTTGAAGTGGAAGTATTGCTACGGGAAGTTAGAGAAATCAATATGCCAGATGCTTGAGATAGACTCACAGGTCCGAATGTTCGGTCAAATCCATTTGTAATGTTGGGCTGAACAGGTTAGTTCTAGTCTTGATAGAGAAGTGAGTGAACTGACTGTTTGGTCTCCATGATGGTTAGAGCTAATATAGTTGTAAAGAATACCATCGACAACCAAATCAGAATGCAGAGGGCCACCAAAATAGGTGTCTTTGGTGTTCATGACAAGCCAAGCACCATACGCATCTCCGTCTTCGGTCTTGGAACCATCAGCGAACCTTTTATCTGTCAGTTAAATATCCCACATTACCGAGACGCATAATACTCACAATCCATAAGCATCAATATCACGCCAGCTGTCTTGGAACGTATACTTGGTAAAGTAGTCCGCTTCCTGCTTGACGTAGGGATCATTAGGTGTGTTTCCTAGATACCATGTGGCATCTTGCACCACAACCTGCTTCTCCTTTGCTTCCTTGCCTGGGAGAGGCGCATACTGCTTCGTGTTAGTCAGGAGATGAGTCCACATGTCGTTGTTTGGTCGGAAGAGGGTTCGAAGCTCCTGAAGATTGCGAAGGAAGGGCTGCTCCTCGTTATGATACGCGACTCGGCTGAAGGTATGGAGGCCAGTTTCTCCATCTCTCAAGAACCAGTATTGCTCCAGAACCTGACCTGTCTCGGTGTACGTGTCGGACATGACGATACCGCCATAGTCCTTACCCTTGCCATCTTTACCCTTGAAGAGTTTGTATTTGGGGGCCACAGAACCCGGCGTCCAGAATCCCTTGGGCGTGCAGTAACAATCAAGGTAAGGTCCAATGCCTGTAGATCCAGATGGGCTACCGAGAAGGTTCGTTCCGTCAAGAGTGAGCTTTACAATAGCGCCGCCCTTCTTCTGAACAGCCGCATATAGTCGGTCGTTTGAAATCACCAACTGTGTATCGGTCTCGGTCGCATTGAGAGCAGCGGCTACCAATTGAGGTGCCTGGAGCAGCGAAACGAGAAAAGCTGCCGAAAGCTTGCGGAACTTCATAGTCAAGGCTGCAATAGGTGTAAGCGGCAGAAGCTATCGATCAACAACTCCAGGGCGATCAATGCGACCCCAACTCTCTTTATAACTACAGAAATCACCCTTGACCCCACAAACAACCCCCAACAACCTTGTGGGGGATGAAGCTTTCATGAGAAGGTGACGGGTAGCTTGGCCATGTATTTCCCCATGGGGACGTCGTCGATCGCATCTTTTCAGGCTAAGACCGAACTTTAGCAAATTATCCGGGGGAAATAAAAGCCTATTGCTCTCGGATTTCGGGTCAACAATCAGCGAGTATCAGAGGAAAGCTAGCTTCACGCAGGTAAATGACCTTGTAAACCTGATCAACACCATGGCGATTCTCCAAAGGTTGACAGTTCGTGACGTTTACCCCGCAAATCAGCCCGAATTGGTCACATTTCCGAAATGCGGAGGGAGATGAGATCCCGGTGATTCCACGTATTGGAGTTGGGGCATCCCCCAACGATGGCCTTAGCATTGGAGGGTTGGTATCATGAGGCAGTTGAATAAGATTAATTCGCCAAGCACAGAGGGCTGTGCTCTGGTAGTGTCTTGGTATTGTAAATATGCCTCTTGTAATCCAAAAACTGCTCATTGACGGCTCACTGAGTCTAACTGTATAACCACTAACTCTGCACAAATTTGCTGTTTAATCCTCGTCGTCGTCAGGGTCGACTCGCGGTCGTTTGGATTGTCTGTTGTCTTCATCCTGCAAGCCATAACCTCGCTTAGATGATGAGTTCTGGTCCACCTCAGATAGAAACTTGTCAACGTTGAAAGGATCTCCAGCATCCTTCTCAAACTGAACTGGTCCTTCTCGTGCCTGTGTTGAGTTTGTTAGCAAAGTTTTGGACGGCGTTCTGTAAGAATGGAAACTGACCTCGGCGTCTGCGGCACCTTTGAAGGTTCCCTTGCCAAGGGCTTCACCAAAACGACTGCTCTTCTGGATCTTGGCCATTTCCCGGTCACCAGCTTCGCCATCGTCGTCATCATCCACGTTCGCTCGTGGCCGGTAAATACTGTTGATGGCGTCCTGGGCAGCGAAGAGAGGCTTGTCGTAAGGGTTATCCTCGTTAATACCACTATCAAATCCACTTGTTTGGTTGAAAAGTCTCGAGTCATACATCGTCTCTTTTGATTGTGTAGGTTTGGCCAGGCCTAGAGCAATCTTCTCAGATATGTCTCTGCCTTGTTCACGGGCCATAACTTGCGCTCGGCGTTCAGCACCCATGCGGTTTTGTCGTAACTTTCGCTCTTCCTCCCTCTGCTTCTCTTGTCGTGCTTTGACACGCTCTCTGACTTCTTCATCCTCACTGTCAGAGCGATCTGACTCGGAGTAACTGTAGCTTCGCGATCGTGACCTCGAGTCCCTCGAGTCCCCAGAGTCACGAGAATCTCGACGCCCACGACCAGCAGCAGCCCGGTCTGCTCGAGCCTTTTGGGCTAATTCCCGAAGGGTATCCTCTTTTTGTGACTTTTCCTTCTCCGCCAGGCGCTGTTGCATCATGGCACGTTTCTGAACCTCATCACGAGCATGACGCTCGGCCATCTTTAAACCTTCGGCAAATCGAGCATGCCCGTCGCTAATGGCTATATCCTGTAAGCCCCGTCCATCTGCGGCCAGACGCTTATCCAATGGTACTGTGAATCCCTTGGGGTTCTTCCAGTTCGAAATTGGGGGAGGAATCCTCCACATTTCTTGGTCTTCAGCGGTAAGCTTTCGTGGTGGCGAGTGCATAACTGGTGGTGGCGGCGAAGGTGGTCCTCGAGGGATCTTTTTATGCTTGAACTTGGGTGGTTCCATGGGATCTCTTTGGCGCTCGACAATTTTCATAATGCGGTCCTGCTTCTTGGAATTGTCGCCCATCTGGTTTGCCGGCGTATATCGAACAAATGTAGCGTCTTTTCGTTGCCCAATATTAACATTCTTCGGTTTCTGAGCTGCGACCGCTCCCGAGACCAATGCAGCTAATGCGTTCTTCGTCCTCTCTGTTGTTGCCTCCACAGACTCCTTATCGGGTCGCGAAAGATCGATCTCGCCCGCGTCGGCGCGTTGTCGGAGAGGGATCAGTTCCTTGAACGAAGTGTGGACGATACGATTTTCGCTGTGTCCTTGTCGCGTGATGGCGTCGTATTTGACCTTGCCTTCGGAATCAACTTGAATTGCCAACGCGTTGCTAGAATTTCCTCCTTTCTTTCCCATCTCTAACGGATACTGAGCGATCGGTATTTCGGGAAAAGCACCTCCATCGCCAAAGTCCTCCTGCGATCGAGGGCGCCATCCTGAGCGCTGGCCGTATGCTGGAGGACCAGATCGCTTGAGGACCAGCTGGGTTTCGTCAAGTTGTCCGGGGCCAACAATTCGCACACCGCGTTGTTGCGCTCGTACCGGGGGTTCTTCATCTTCGCCTGTGTATTTTGGCTTGGGCAGCGCAGCCTGAAGCGACCCGGCGATTGATGCCATTTTGTGTTTGTGAGAATGAAGTTGTTTGGATCATTCGTCAGTCGCGAGGCACCAAGGTTTTAGAATTTCAAGAGGCGACGGCTCTTAAAAAGGTTTAGCGCGTAGAGTAGCTTGGTGCTACGCCAAGATTCGATGGTGCATCAATCAACGTTGAAAAGCAATATTTAAATTCGATAGAAGATTGACAATAGGAAAAATGACTAAATTTGTAGAGATTGCGAAGCGTATAACTCATGCTCCAGCTGCCAGGCGGTATTTATACTGCTTGGTCAAGGTAGCATTTGCGCCATTGAGGCAGATAAACCTTTTCTGATATTGACTTTTGGGATGTTGGCCTACTATATGGAGTAGGGGCCTCACTGTTTAAGTCTTTGTTTGGAAGTTAAGAGCTTGATAGAAAAATAACTCGTACTCGAAGACTGAATCGAGTCTCTTCGACTGAAATTGGAGGCAGCTCACGGTAGAGTAACGTAATTGGTCGTTAAAGCTTTGCAATCAGGCAGCTCCTGGAACCACGTGCAAGACCTCATCAGCCTGTGCAGTTCAAGCGTTCAGGTAGTATCTGAAGTGTGATTTACATATGTATATATTGCTACCTTAGCCATTCAATCTTTATTATGCAAATATATCTTTGCTATTTATGGTAGGATTATCTTAGGCCACCAAAAACTCAGGGGCCCCTACTGTGCTGAAAAGCACGGAGCTACCTATTGGAGCCATACCCCAGAAACGTCATAGCTCATTGGTTGGCCAACTACTGGCCAGGTTACTTCAAATGCATAAAGCTGATCAGGAGATTTGGATGTTGACAGTAGAAGTCAGAAGGAAAGTTCAATATACATGGAAGACATCGGATATTCATAAATGTAAAGTGCGACAGCTTCATGTCATTTCATTAACTGCCAGGCCAAGCAAAAGCGTATCATGACAACTATCATATCAGTATCGCAAATCTGTAAAGTCAACCCAAATATCAGGCTCTTAAGACAGTTCAAGCGCTCTGCTTCCGCTGATTATACGTAACACTTCCGATATCCATCTCCTTTTGATTCCGCGCCTCGTAACACCCTGTTCCGTCGTAGTAAATGATACAGCGATTTCCTTATACGTAGCCCTTGCGCGCACCCTGATCATATAGTTAGCCAGTATTCCGCCAAAGTTCATGCACACAAGTAGGACTTACCTGGAAAAAGAATCGAACAACAAACACCTGTAGGGCACCCATGCAGATAATCAGACCGATCTGGATCATGCTGAAGTTGATGATTCGACCCTCAGTGCTGTTGACGGTGGCAAAGTTACGGTTTTCACGAGTTCGGAAGTACTTCTGGTTTCGGGAAATGGTCGAGAGCTGGCCAGAGATCTTGAAGATGGAGTCCTCGAGGATCGACGTCTGTTCAGGGGTGGTGCCCTGCTTGGAAGGCAGTTGGGCGCGGGACTCGTTCTCGACGGCAATCTCAAAATCGACAAACTTTTCGGCGAAGGTGCTCATCTCGTTATCGAAGCAGAAAGAGTAGTCGCCGACAACATTGGCGGAGAAAACAAAGTCGCCTTGTCGCTCCTTTTGACCATCCATGATGATCTTGCCATTGGGACCCTCGACGACGTAGTCGACATCAAAAGAACCACCGGATTGGACCTGTAGTTCATGTTAAACTCCGTATTCGGTGTGTAACTTTGCATTAGAGGAGGCTCACGGCAAAGTAGAATGCGATCTTCTCTCCCTGCTTTTTTGTGGTGGTATGGAAACAGGCCTTCTCGTTGGCATCGAGCTTGTATGTCAAAGCAGTAGCAGCGACATTGGTTACCAAGCCGGCGAAAAGCCCAGCGACAAGTGTTGATAGTCTCATTGTTGCGGCTTTGTATAGGATGTTGTCGCGTGCTGTTCAGGACAAGCTGTCGCTAAAGTGGACATGTGTCGGAGCCAAGGACCCCTGTTCCTGATTGAACAGTCAACGTCACGTGACTACATTGTGTCTCCTAAAGGTATCCCGGCGCTAGGGAGGCACTTGTATCAGATTACTGGTAGGGAGACGCTAACTGTACTTCAGCATTGGATGTCTCTGTGTTGGATCTTTCTTTTGTAATGATATAGCTATCTCTAGCTTGACAGTTATTAGAAAACTGCCCCCCTTTTTTTTTTCTTCGCCAGCTATCTGAAGCCTTTTTCTGCCACCACTATTTTCCCCCACCGCTTCTGTTCTTAACTCACGCTTCTCTAGCAACTATCTTCTTTATAAATTCCATCTCTCCCCTCTGTTTCCCCCTTGCAACCTCTCTGCCTATTCTCTCTCAGGCATGAGATGTCTCATGCCTTGAGAATCTTGACTACCTCAGCAACGATGGCATCTCCTGCTTCAGCGGTGCCTGTGCTGCCGCCCATATCCTTGGTTCTTAGCCCGGCGTCGATGGCAGCGCTTACCGCGTCCTCAACAACTTTGGCCTCGTGGGGAAGATTCAGAGAGTACCGTAACATCATAGCCACGGAAAGGATTGTGCCAATGGGATTCTAGATATAATGTCAGCTCTGTACTTGCAGCAAATGAATAGGAACCGTCCGAAACAGGGTTTTAACGTACGACAATCCCCTTTCCTGAAATGTCCGGCGCGCTACCTGTTATCTGAGTTAGCGACTGATATCTCGAAAGGCTCGAGTGGAAGCTGGGAGTCTTACCATGAATAGGCTCATAGATAGAAAGCACTTTGGAGCCCACTTCCGGAACTCCACAGAGACTCGCGCTCGGGAGGAGCCCAATGCTGCCAGTTATAGCGCTCGCCTCGTCGCTCAGAATATCTCCTAAAATCTCATCAGCTAAACCGCCTACGAGAAGGTCGAGGGACCTTGCTCACCTGCCAAGTTTGGCGCTATCATAACGCCATTGAGCTGCTTGGGGTTCTTGACCATGATCATGGCCGCGCTGTCAATGAGCTGATGCTCAACCTTCAGATCGGGGAACTCGTTTTTGTAAACCTCGTCAACCACAGAACGCCAGAGTCTGCTTGTCGCCAACACATTTGCCTTATCTAGCGAGATGACCCGCGAGTCTCCCCTAGTCTTGGCTAGGTAGCCGCCCAGCCGTGCGATACGCTCGATTTCTGGCTTCGTATAAACAGTAGTGTCGAACGCGTTGACTCCATCGTACTCTTTTCGCTCTCCGAAATACAGGCCCGAGGTTAATTCTCGGACTAGCATCATGTCGACGCCACGACAAACATCCGCCTTTAGGGGTGAGGTCTCAACAAGGGCGTCGGACGCGAAGAAACAGGGACGGAGGTTTCCATAGGCGCACATCTCACTGCGTAGTTTCAGAAGGCCCTGCTCCGGGCGAACGGTGCCAGTGCCCCATTCAGGGCCGCCAATGGCACCGAGGAGCACAGCGTCAGAGGCCTTGGCGGCGGCGAGGGCCTCGTCTGTAAGAGGGGAGCCGGTCTTGTCGATAGAACACTGAGGAGAAAAGCAGATGTCAGCAAAAGACTTCTCTAACTCATGTGTGTCTTCGGACCCGAGTGATCCGCCATCCGGGTACGACTTACTCCTCCGAGCAGCAGGTGATTCAAATTGAATTTGCCAGCAGTCGGGCTGTTTTCCTCAATCGCCTTGATAACCTAAATTCTGCGTCAGACGTGCCCAACTGTAGATCGAAAAAAAATCATACTTTGATTGCTTCAGCAATAACCTGCAGAATAACCAAAGTCAGCCTCTCTCCGTCTAGAGTCAAGGGTGGGAAAGCTCGCGGGTAGCTTACCTCTGGGCCACAGTGGTCGCCCGCAAAGACAACAATGTTGTGTTCCGCCATGGTTGCAATACTTATCTGAGAGAAGAATCCGTTTTATGTGACGAAGTAGGAGAGTAATTGGTTAGAAGAGGAAGTGAGGAAATTGAAGAATAAATTCGACGAGATAAATCGCTGAGCTTCCCTTACCCTTACCCCCGCTACACAACTGCCGAGATCGGAGAGGGGCATTGAAAGTGTGGCTTACCTGTGTAGCACAAGCTGCAGTTAGGCGGCGGGGTGGAATCCACTGCCGTGTGGCTGAAAGACCCCTCTAGCTGGCCCAGGTAGGGGAGCCGTTTAGCCACAGTCAAGCCACATACGAGCTTATGAGCCAATACGAGCCAAGGTAATGTTACAGGACAAGGTCACCCAAGACCATGACCTCACCCCCTTGTAAGGTAATCCTTCATAAACAAAGCTTCAGGTAAAACGGGGCTGTTTTCTTGATAAACAACTTGCTCCTCATGACGCGTTGAGTTGCTGATATATAAACTTCCGTCTTTTGTTCTTCTTGACTCTCCTTAAATCCACCGCAAATTTTAGAGCTGTCTTGTCTTACACGCCCCGTGTCATCCCAGCTTTCGCGAACCCCCCCCCTTATTGCTTTGGTGTCTCCTTTTAGAGGGAGTCGTCATCATGGCTATTCAAACGAAGGCCGCAAAGCTATCCTCGGTCGCTCTGAGGATAAGCGCTCTCATATTCTTCAGACTTGTAAGTGGCTCATACTTGCTAACACGAGAAAGTGCTGACCATAGACTATAGTTCCCAGTAAGCCGAAGCTCAAGAAGTTTTAATCTCACCAATTAACCGAATCCTCCAGGCACATTTCCCTACCATCGCGTTTGCGCTTTTTGCAATCTATGTTCCTTCTTACATTTCGAGTTACTTCGCTCAGCCAGAGATTGGAGTTCTCGAGGATGAAGTCGACGTTACTGTGAAAGAGTCTACAGTCACCTCTGAAACTCCCTTATTAACAGAGGATGGTGTCGCAGTCGCACCTGAGGCTGAGGTTGTCGCCGAGGTTGTCGACATTGAGGAGAAGCTTGCCGTTGGAGAGAAGGTTCCCAGTATCGCAAACATCCTCTTATCTGGAGCTCCCAGTGCCAGGCGCCCAATTGCGTCGTTCTTGACCTTCCTCATCAACGCCATTCTTATCGGCTTGACGGCTGATGCTTTGTTTCGTGCGAGGTGGTATTATCCTTCTGATGATCTTTCTTTTGTTAGACTTGGGTATGTGTCACCATCAGAGGCGCGGTTCGTCATTCGTGAGCCCGATCAGTTGCAAATGCCCATCACATTTGAATATCACATCAAGGATGATGAGCCGACCTATGACTCCAAGATCTGGCTCACTGCAGGCTACGTCACTTCGACTGACAACAGCACCGATTTTACCACAACTCTTACAGTGCCTCTTGACTCCGCGAAGCAGAACATCTACGAGTGGAGGACTTCCAACAACCACACCGGCGAGTTCCGCTCTGCTCCCAGGGTTGGAGAGATGCCCAATACCAAGGATGGCCTTTTTACCTTCCTCTCCACGTCTTGCATTCTTCCTCGATTTCCCTACAACCCCATGGAACATGCTTTGGCTATCCCTGGCCTGAGGAATCTTGCAGGTCTGCTTCCTAAGCTGGATCCTCAGTTCATGCTCTTCCTTGGCGACTTCATCTATGTTGACGTCCCTGAGCGTTTTGGGAAAACGATTGACGAGTATCGCATGCAATACCGCCAAATCTATGCTTCACCTGACTGGGCCCCTGTTGCACAGAATCTGAGCTGGATTCACGTGCTCGATGACCATGAGATCTCCAACGATTGGTCTTCCAACACAACTGGCATCTATAGCGCGGCTGTTGACCCTTGGCATATCTACCAAGCCAATGTCAACCCACCGATTTCTGAAGCTGCAGGTCCTCTCAACCTGAGACGTAATGCCACATGGTACGAGTTCACCCAAGGACCAGCCAGCTTTTTTATGATGGATACTCGCAGCTATCGTTCCAGCAACAACGCCCCTTTCAATGCCACGGACAAGACCATGCTAGGAAAGGAGCAATTAGCTGACCTTCTAGCATGGTTGGCGCGCCCTGTTCCTCAAGGAGTTCGATGGAAGTTCATTGCTTCTTCTGTTCCTTTTACTAAGAACTGGCCTATCAATGTGAAGGATACCTGGGGTGGTTTCCTTGCCGAGAGAAAGCAAGTCCTAGAGGCTATGTGGGAATCTGGTGCTCGAGGCGCCAGTGTCGTTATCCTCTCTGGAGATCGTCATGAATTCGCCGCAACCAGATTTCCACCCCCCACTGACTCGCGATGGCCACAGTCCGCTGCTGCTCACGAGTTTTCGACAAGTCCCTTGAACCAATTCGCTTCTCCATTCCCAACGTACAAGCAGACAGATGATGATATTATGATGAAGTAAGTTTATGCTCCATCGATTAAGGCATAGCCACTAACAAATACCAAGGTATATCCCTGGAGGCAAGTCGAAGTTCGGATCCTTTTCTATTGAGAAACTTGAGAACGGCGGGAGCTCACTGCACTACACCCTTTACATCGACGGAAAGGAAACCTGGAAGACAACGGTGGAGGCTCCGGATGCGCCTGAAGCAGTTCCTGTTGAGACGGTCGTACCCCCATCACTGTGGGACAAGCTCAGCAAGTTCTTTTAGATGTTAGATCTTTATACAAGAGGCGGGACCAGTATTCAGTTTTTGAAAACTATTGCACTATTTAATACCACTCTTTTCACCTTGGAATCTTGTTTCGACCCCAAACCAGGATATAAACAATTCCATAGAGTAATACCTGCTACTCAAATAATTACACTCAGCTGGACCTCTTTGATACGGCCCCACTAGCATCGGCCCCACAGTCCATCCACAGAAGCTTAGCTCACCGCCCAGGCCCACCCCTCCACTGGCCAGAAAATTTCCCCGGCAAAATTCTCAAAAGTTTGACGTCCAATTCAGATCCGCGACGATTTGCTCTGGAAGCATTGAATATCCCAGCTTCATCAACTCAACACAGACATTTCACAATGGCCGGGCCCGGAAACAAAAAGAAGAGACAACATGATGGTCGTCTACAAAGGCCCACAAAGAAGCAAAAGAGAAAGCAACTCCGAGATTACAACAGTGACTCTGAATCCGAGGAAGCGCAAGAGTTTGACGCTGTAAATCTGCTTGATTCCGACGACGATATTCACAATGTCAAGGTGGACGATGTTGGCGACTCCGAAAATGAAGTTTCAAGCTCAGAAGACGAGGGCGCGGTGCCAAATAAGCCCCTGAAGAAGACAAAAACAAACGCCAAGAATGCCAGAGACAGCAATCCAGAAGCCGAATCCGACGAAGAGGAAGACGATGAGGATGACGAAGGGTCAGAGGATGACGATGAGGATGGCGCTTCCACAAACAAACGCAAAAAGTCGAAGCGAAACGACCCCAATGCCTTCGCAACATCGCTCTCCAAGATTCTCTCTACCAAGCTATCATCGTCCAAGCGATCAGATCCTGTACTGGCCCGAAGTGCCGCAGCACACGAAGCCTCCAAGGCCGCTGTCGACAGCGCCTTGGAATCCAAGGCGAAAAAGCAGATGCGCGAGCAGAAGAAGCGAGCTTTCGAGAAGGGCCGTGTAAAGGATGTTCTTATCGCAACCACAAACGACACCACTGGAGAGCTCGAGACCTCGACATCGGAGATTATGGTGACAGAGAGGAGGCTACGAAAGGTTGCGCAGCGTGGTGTTGTCAAGCTGTTCAACGCCGTTCGTGCCGCACAAGTCAAAGCCGTTGAAGCTGAGAAGGGTGTGAAGAAGGAGGGTGTTATCGGTATGAAGAAGCGTGAGGAAAAGGTCAATGAGATGAGTAAGAAGGGATTCTTGGAATTGATCGCCTCAGGAGGCGGTGGATTAAAAAAGGGAGCGCTTGAGGAGGCGTAATATCATTTCAGTGTGTTCATTTCTTTCTTTCGTTTTAAGAGGAGTAGTGGAATCATCAGGCCGTGCTCTTCCGGCCTTACAACTAAATGTCACAACAAAGATACCCCGTATGATGCACCTGAATCCCCCGCCATCGCCCGGTCTTTTCCAAATACAGTAGTTTTACAAGTACAGAGTTTTCTTCTTCTCATATCAAAACATGTGCTTCATTAAGCTTCTTAACTGAAATCGCTCGCTTGCAGGTTCCTCGTCATGGATGGCAGCTTCACCACTAGGCCGTCTAGCTCCTTGGTCATCTTAACTTGGCAGCCCAATCGACTCGTCTCGGTAAGTCCAAAGGCCAGGTCCAGCATATCGTTCTCGTCATCCTCGGGCTCGGGCATCTTGTCGAAATATGCGTCGTCGGCAACGATAACATGGCATGTCGAGCAGGCGCAAGATCCTCCGCATGCGCCCTCCATCTCAAGATCGTTTGCTTGGGCGATATCGAGAAGGTTATCCCCCTCGGAAACAGCAAACTTGTTCTCTGTGCCGTCCTTCTCGATGAATGTGACGTAAAGTCTAAGCAATGTCAATCAAATGCTTTCCAGTTGGGATCTTAGGTTCAACATACTCTTCACCGGGCTTCGGGGGGTCAATATGTCCATGGCGCCGTTGTGTCGTGGTAGTAAATGCTCTATGGGAAACAGGCGAGAAGCGAATAAATCGAGAGATTGTACGAGATCGACCCCTGGATGTCTGAGACAGTACATTCTGACCAAATCGCATTGATTGTATTGTTCGAGGTGCCGTAGCCGGGAGCTTGGCCAAGCAAGTCGCAAAGGATCGTGACGCAGACATAGTTTCGGCGAATTCGGGATATTGGCGGGGTTCTCGTCGAAAATTAATGGAGGAATTGAGGGGCTCGAAAGTTATATATTCAATGACAAGCTGCACAGCCCTTAAGTTGAAGAGGGAAAGTGTTGAGAGGCTCTAGATGCGCCAATTTCGGTCAATGGACGCTTATGCCCCCGTCTCGTCCTCTCACGTCCAAGATGATATTAAGCAAGCCCGAAAAAAGTGAGTAGCTTCGGATAGCGGATCAGCAAAACAGCGCTTTCGGCCGGGAAATTCATTGGCCGGAGTCCGACGTCTAACTCCGGGTGGCCGGGGTGGGGCCATGGGCAGGCATGATTTCATTTTCTCTGGTGAGAATCGGGTAACGTTGGAGCTCTCAACTGTCGCATTTTCTCTATATCTATTTCTTATAGAGGTTTATGTCGTCGTGTTGTCTCGGCCAGCCATGTCGACTCACAGAGAAGGCGTCAATCCGTTGAGGCCGTACTATATCCCTCCCACAATTGGGGAAGCCGCCGAGACAGTCAATAAGTCGAGCCCTAGCCCAAACCCATTCCCCGATGGACGACATGTGACTGCAGCTGGTGAAAGATATGCCTCCAAAGCACGCGATATCCTGTCCGACCTCGAATACAATGATTATCTAGGCGACACCTCCCCGTCTATGGTCCAGAATGTCAAGGACCTTATCGACGAGCTGCTATGGAAGTACACCTCAGTGCTCATGGCCCAACCTTTCGAGGTAGCAAAGACATTGCTTCAGGTCCGGAACCAGGATGAAAATGCTGCATACGAAACTCCTGTCGAGCCCGAGACGCCTAAGAGACAGCCCTCTTTTCACGAAAGCTCTATGTACGGTGGTGTAAGTGAATTTCGAGCTTAGTTGGAGGTACACCGCTAAATCATGACGCATAGTTTGGAGACTCAGATTCTGAAGGCGAGGAACCTGCCTATTTCACATCCCACGTACCATCGACTCCCAGTCCCTCGACTCCTAGAGGCTCGCACGGTCGACGAGCTCCCTCTCCTGTGAAGAAACCGAATGTTCCGGAACATTACCTCACACTTCGCCGACCAGACTCGATTCTTGAAGTGATCGGGCAGCTATGGGGAAAAGAAGGTGCTTGGGGTGTATGGAAGGGATCAAATGCGACATTTCTCTATACGGTGTTGCAGTCGCTGCTGGAAAACTGGGGTAGAAGTTTTCTCAGTGCGATCTTCAATGTCCCGGACATGGGCGTTAAAGAGGACATCGATCGCATGATCGATATCGCCTCGCCGTACCCTTGGGCATCGCTCTTTGTTGCCGCTGCCGCTGCTGTGGCTACAGGACTCGCTCTCTCACCATTAGACTTGGTACGAACTAGGTATGATCTATCACATCTTGGTTGCAAAGACAAAACTAATGTTGGTCAGACTTATCGTCACTCCGAGCTCCAACGGCCAGCGCAGGACGCTAGCCACCCTCAGAAACCTGCCCTCATACCTGTGCTCGTCCATGCTAGTACTACCAACCGTCCTTAACTCCCTGATCCACCCTCTTATCACTCTCTCAACACCCCTAGTTCTCCGAACTCAGTTCATGATCGACAGCCATGTCTCGCCAATGACCTTTTCTATCGCCAAATTTGTCGCCTCATCATCTGCAATCCTACTCAAGCTTCCTATTGAGACTGTCCTTCGACGTGGTCAGGTCTCGGTTCTGTCAAGCCACGAATATGTGCAAGCACTTAGCGGTCCTGACCAACAATTCACAACTATTGTTCCCCCGGGGCGTTATGAAGGCACTTTTGGCACCATGTTCCATATCGTGAACGAAGAGGGAACTCACGAGGTCACCAGCACGAAACCAGCTGCAGCAAAGAAAGGCAAGGCTAAGACTAAGGGTGTTGCCGCCACAGTCTACAAGGGCCAGGGTCGCGAGGGTCTTTGGAGAGGCTGGAAGGTCAACTGGTGGGGACTAGTTGGTCTCTGGACTGCCAGTGTGGTTGGCCATGGTGGAGAGGGTGAGTTCTAAGACGGCACAATGATGAATGTTTGTGGTGTATGCACTGAAGTGCATTTTCCTGGCATGGCGTTGCGGTTGGGATGTATCTCTCCCCTACGAGCTTGACGAAGAGACGGCATGATATCCACCTCCATCTTTCTAAAAATGGTGTAAAATGACAAAAGGGTTTGTTTTCTAGTAGTCCACACATATTTATATCCAAACGACAGATCACAACTCTTGAATATCTTACGAATTCCTGTTCACTTGACAATTAAGTGAAATTTCGGCTTGAGAGATCTCTTTTGCTTGGCAAGCTAGGTACTGAGCCTGCCCTTAATTTCAGTCTTTCTCGACTGGCTGATCCGATGCTCTCATACTTGTCATCCAGCCTTCGGCATCCCGGGACTCTAATTCAGCCGTCTCAACTCCAAGTGGCGTACGGGTTGCTGCAGGTCATTGACCAACGCTTTTCCAATGAGTACGCACAGTCGGAATACCCCATGTTGAAACAACGGCTGCAAGCCCCCGTCACGTTCTGTTCCGTCTGCATGCAGATAGAAACAGCACCCTATTCGTCTAGAGACCAAGTTGACGCTTTGGTTCAGCCTCTTCCCCTGATTCAAGCAGCCATAATACGGCATTCACCTTCTGACTCTGATTTCTCATCTGATGTATCTCCTGCTGTGGCTGTTTCTTGGCCCTGCGGAAATCTTGTCTGGGAATGTTGTACAGATCAGGGGATAAAGGTTGACAGCCGAGGGGGAGACCAATCATGATACAGCCGATACATCCTTCGGGTGTTGATTTGCCAAGAAACAGGATAACTACAGCGGAGGAAAACTCCCATGTGTCTTTAATCAAGGTAAGGTTATCGTTGGTGTGGAGGAGATGCAGGAGAGTTTCAAACGCAGATATTCAAATGAAATTTGATAATCCCAGCTTCAGGTATAAAATCTGAGTGACCTCCCCAGGCCAGGAGAAATGAAAGCCGCAGAGCATTTTCTTCATCCAGTTCCAACACACTTTCTTTGACTACACACTCATTGTCATTTCTCGCCCTCTGTCTTAATCTTCACAATGAGCTTCCCCTTCAAAATGACTCGTTTCAAGGCCGCTTGCTGGCTTGCCCTTCTTCTTCCTGCAGCCATCGTTTCTGCCCATGGTCATGTTGATGAGATCATCATCAACGGTGTGTCTTATCAAGGCTATGGCAGCACTGACTTTCCCTACATGGAGAACCCTCCCGTCGTTGCTGGCTGGACCATCTCGCAGAGAGACAATGGTTTCGTTTCCCCTGAAGCTTATGGCGATCCTGATATCATCTGCCACCGCGATGCCACTCCAGCCGAGGGCCACATCGAAGTTACAGCAGGCGATGTCATCACCCTCCGATGGTCAGGCTGGCCTGAGAACCACATCGGCCCTGTCTTGAACTACCTTGCCAATTGTAAGGGCCCTTGTGAGCGAGTTGACAAGACTGAGCTTGAGTTCTTCAAGATTGATGGTCTGGGTCAACTTGAACAGGGCACTCCTGGCAGGTATGCAGACAGTGTTCTTCAAGAGAATGGAGACAGGTGGAACGTCCGAATTCCAGAGAACATTGCGCCTGGGAACTACGTTCTTCGACACGAAATCATTGCTCTGCACAATGCTCTCGAGCGAGGCGGTGCCCAAAACTATCCACAATGCTTCAACCTCAGAATCACTGGTGATGGTTCCGACTCTCCATCTGGGTACCTCGGTACTGAGCTTTACGACATCGAAGATCCTGGAATCCTTGTCAATGTCTACTCCAGCTCTATTGACTATGAAGTTCCCGGCCCAACCATCGTCCAAGGAGGGGTATCATCTGTTGAACAGAGCCCCTCCAGAGCTACAACGACTGCAAAATGTACCACTCGGTACTAGGCTGATTGATTATGGCAGAGTTGGATTCTGATGTCTTGGGGCTGGTGTCGTTTTCGGTGCTTTTTGCTTCTTTGGACTGAGGTTTTTTATTGGGCTCAAGGTGATGAGACACATTTTGCTCTCGCCGCATAGCCCATCGCGCGAGCTGGCAGAGCCGTGTAAGCTCTGCCAGAGCTCGCTCACTCTGCACCAGAAAATGGCTTAAATCCAACATGTACTATCAGATAAGAGAAGTCAAAATTGAGCTTTATCTAGTATATATCAATCAAAGTGTTGCCTACTGTACCAATCAGAGGCCATCATCATTGATCATCACTAGTGGCTGGTAGTATACTAGGGAAGCTTGTTGTTAGAGATCCCTTCGATCTGTATTGTCTATTGCTGCAATTTTTTACCATTGAACCGTGTTTTCTTTCTTTAAACTACCCGTGTCTAATTCAATACATCCATTGACAATTATTAATTGAAACAAGAGAACCTAGGTCGTGATCAGGCCCAAGGGCCAGTCTGATGGTTGCTATACCAAAGATGCTATTTCGAGGATTCCTCCTCTCAAAAAGCGATTTGATTCAAGTAAGCTACAGCACAAGCCCATTATCAGAACCCAGGATAGAGTCCCGAGGACACACACCTACAGGAACAATGATTGACTCAATTGTTTCGTTTCGTTTTGGCCGGCTGAGCGTCTACCATCCGCGGCCAAGTGGTTGTCTCAACTCCCAATAGCGCGCCCTCAGAGGATCCTCCCCACTTGTATAAGCGCCAGACCTTGAACCTGCGTCGCCCCAATCCTCGAGGTTTCGACACCACCGCCCTATGAAAGAGAGTCGTTTCTGGCCTCGCTTCCGAGGGCTTGGATTGTGTCAGGGGAGAATAACTTAGAGGGGCACATCGACCACTTCTTGGGGCCTAGTCCACGCTATTTGTCGCGCCCGCGGTTAGGATGCCTTCGTGATTGGCATCTCCAGGCGATCCGCGACCCATGCTCTCAAAGCTGACTTGGTTGTTTCTTAGAACAGAACCAACAGCTCAAAAAATAGAGATAATTCTGGTCTGTGATTCATGTAGGGAAGAACTAACAATGGGACTGGGCTGCCGGAATAGCTTGGTATGCGTCTTTTCAGTTGCGTCTCGCTTCTTTATCATTAAGAACTGCTGCACGGCGTCTGCACATGAGGCGCTTTGCTCTCATTACTACCAGTTCTCTTTCCTTCTGGCATATCTCACCTCCAGCCTGTCGGTGGTATCGCTCATTTTCCATGTAGATGTGCCATGGCTTTTAATCTCCAGCCTCACGAGGGACATCTCCTCAGGATATTCCTTGTGCTGGTTTCCTTTCTGCTGGCTCCAGCAAGTCCAGCTGTCGTTGAACCACATGTCAGAGTCTTTGCCAACGAAGAACCTGAAAGCCCTCGAAAGGCTCCTCCATCCTTCTTGGACTTCCCATCACAACAACAAAGGCGAGATGGGTCATGTCCGATATCCGGAGACCATTGGTGTGGCAACGACCTTCCTGGGGATTTCTGTTGTTCCTCGCAGGCTGACTGCAAGGTCCTCGCTGCAAACACAACCGCTTTATGCTGTCCAAAGAACTCGAAAGGAGAATGCGAGATCATTTTGCCCATAACCTGCAACATCGAGAGACAGAATCCATCAACGAACCCAGAAGCTGAGGTCAAAACACTTGCACTTGATCGGAAACTAAAACGCTGTGGTGCCATGAATGGGGCCAAGAGATGCTGTCCTTTTGGATATAGTTGTAAAGACGATAAGGAATGTGTACTCGACAAAGACCAGGACGAAAGCTATGCCTTCTTGCTCCCGGCTCCTGAGTATACATCGGCCATAACTTCTGCTCCAACATCCACGGCTACATCGTCGTCAACTTCTGATATACTATCAGTCGAAACATCAGAAGTACCCGACAGGGTTCCCCAACCGCCTTTTGCCTCAGCTGATCCTACGACTTCGACTACAGAATCAGCCACTCCAGATGATAAGGAAGAGGAGAAGAAGGGCAGCGGTATAAGCCCAACAGGAGCGGTGACTGCAGGCACTGTTGCTGGCGTCTGCTGTCTGGTTGGAGTAGGCATATTTGTATGGATGAAATGGTTCAGAAAGAAGAGAGATCAAGAAACTCCTGAAATGTCGTTGGAACGAGAATCATGGGGATATTTCTCTACAAGAAGTGCGCCATCAACACTGCACCTGCACCTGGCTCGTGGCCCTGATGACAAGTTCATTGTTACACCAACCACGGCCGGGTTCACACCCTCCTACCCGCCGCTTGCTCCAATTGTCGAGGAGAACCAAAGCCCTGTTGAGCTTCCCGCAACACCCGTGTCGCTCTGTATGTGGTCGAATTTCGAAAATGCTGCCGTTGAGGAGCCAAAGTTGGCTTATGTCGTTCCAGCCAAACGGCAATGACAGGTTTAAACAGGGAAAACAAAAACAAACACAAACTTTATGATGAACATGATATGCAAAACGATGAACGGTCTACTTTTCTTGTACATAGATTTTTTTTTTTTTTTTTTT